>JAPYZR010000432.1:0-32761 GCA_030522945.1 Trichopria nigra | reverse complement strand
ATATAACCATATATGATCCAGATATAACCATATATGATCCAGATATAACCATATATGATTCAGATATAACTATATCTGAATCCATTTTTTCCCGGGTTGATTGACGTACGCCTAATATTATATATTTTTACTCCGGATTGATCGTTAGTTTGGGTTGCTTCTTCCACAATATTTGCTTCATGTTCTGCTATTGGGACTTTTTGCATTTTATTTTATTTATTCGCATTGCTTCACTTAATGTTGTATAATGTTTTTTATTTATTTACGTTCTATTAATTGGTTAATGATTCTAAAAAATTTTCCTCATTCGCTTAATCCGTCACTGAACTCTATTTGATTATTTGCATCATTTGCTTCACAATTGCTTCATTGGCTTCATTCGCGTCAAAATAGTTTTCATTCGCCAGAATGGAGAAAATGTTTAAAAAAGGATATAATTCTCCGCAATGACAATTGATAATAGTTGAAAAGAAAAACTAACGCTAATTGACAAACTTTGAATCTTGAAAATTTATGGATACCCATAATTTTGCATTATGCATTAAAATAAATGAATGATATAAACTTAAAATAACTAGTAATAACTTCCAACATTCTTTTTCAACGTGAATGAAGAATCAGGCTATATACATTTACGTATATTATTGTATAGTAAATAATGTTTAAAGTACTAAATGTAAAATTATTATTAATACATTCAAAAATAAAAAAGAATAGATTCTGTAATAGATTATTCTACAATCGCTACTATAGTAAAAAATTGTTAAGAATTGATTTTTCGTTCTTTGCGTTGTTGCGTTCACTTCAGATATGTCCCATATAGGTATTCTCCAAAGTAAAATCTGAAGTTGACTCGTTCGAAACTTTTCAATTTCATCGTTCGACACGCGGTACTGTCAAACGTAGTTAAAATCCGACAAGTGTCTGACATAATATTAGAATATTTCTTTTTTTTTAAATTTAAAAATTAAAAAATAATATAAAAAATGGGAGATAATCGGAATACGCAAACAGCGACATATCTGCTGGCCAAACATGCCAAATCTGAACCGGACGAACATCGTGTTAAAATCGCCATTATCGGTGCTGGCAATTGCGGAGTTGCAATCGCTATAGCGATTTTATTCAAGGTAAACGCAAGTTTCATAAAATTGACTTTTTTTTTAATTAAAAATTTCGAAATAATAATAATTTAGTGACATGATTTTGATATTTTAAGGTTAAGAATTTTCTGCTTAGAGGTTATTCGACAATTCATAACAATATCATCTTAATTCTTTTCACATTGTTATACAACTTTATCATACGTATACTTATTTAAAATGAGTGTTTCTTTTTTTTAATTCATTAAATACCATTAAAGTAAAACGAAGCGAGGAGCTTTTATGTACTATACCAATGGAGTTATTTGAGTTGTTTACCTCGAAGATGGTCGACGGTGGACGAAGCTCCTATTGAAAATCGTTTATATACGAACACAAGGTTTTCAAGTACTTTACCAGAAAAGAGCAACAATTCCATTTATGAATTTTACAACAATGTAAAGCTTTCTCAATCGGTGCTTGAATGTATATATATGGTACCGTAATCAAAACTATTTTGCAATTGATCGGCAAAAGAGGCCCAAGGATCACAACAGGCTTCGAAAGAATGGAAAATAACAGGTGATAAAATGACCAAGTCACAAAAGAGGAAAAAATCCGTTACGACAAGTAGAAACAAAATAATGGAGAAACAGAATAGTACATAAGTATGTACGAAAGTAAAGAATTGTAAAAAGAAAACGAAATCCAACAGTAGATTTAGTAAAGCAGCAAAGCAGATGAAATCTTTAAATGTTTCACTTTTTGTGTTGAAAGTCTTATAATAATAATAATAAGAATATATAATACTTTCCTTCACATTCTTTCTAATGTTGCTTTATTAAATTTGTTTTTTCCTATCATTTTTGATTCATTCAAATACTTTTGCTTCATTTATCGACTACCATACAACCTACCAGTATTTCAATTCCTATTTCATTTGTTTTATTCGTCTTTTCTTCTTATTCTTTAAATACCTTTTTTTTTAATATGTTCGTTCGTGCCATTCAGCTGCATTTCTCCTTAAATCTATTTTATTTTACTTATTTCACAATTTCACTGATTTCACTATATTGATTTATCCTATACGTATTTTACATATTTTCACTATTCATTATATAAGTAATAATTATTTAGTTCATCTTTATACGCAGATACATCCATCCGATTTTTTTATTTACCTGGACTATTCATTTGTGGCTCTCTTCACACTACTGATTACAAGTTTTCATTTATTGTATTTTATGCTCATTTTCAAGTTCTCCATTAATTTTCTTTTATTATTTCACTTTAGTAAATAGTTTTTTTTCTCTTTTTTCGAAAATTCCTTTTTTACGTGTTATTCATCCTCTGTACAACAACAAAAATGTATTTTCAAGTTTCATTCGTGGTACTAGATTTATACTTTTTATGTACATTATGTCTTAGCTGTCCATTCATTTGATTCATTAATTTATTGTTTTGCTTACTTCATCAATCACGCTGTATCTTTTACTTAATCGTTTTCATTTCTTCCATTTATTTTACTACTTCGTTTTCATCTTTTTATTGTATTTATTCATTTCAATTACGGCCTTTTTCAAAAATACCGCAAATTAAAAATCAAGGACATGTAAGAACAACAGCGGAACCATGACACAAAAACAAAAGAAATTATAACCGAGATGAGGAAGATTACTATACGACAAAAGAAAAGCAAAGGAGAAAAGCCGCAGGAATAAAATAATCTTCGAGACAAAAAAAAAATCTTGGAAAAGCAGAAGAGTTAAAAAGAAGTCCATGCGGCGGATGCAAAAAATAAAGAAGTGACAGAGAGGAACGAGAGAAAGGAACCAGCAAGTAAGAGGGAGAAAGATAAAGAAAAAAGGAGCTTCCCTTACCTCGCTATCGGATCGTAACGCGAGCATTTACACGTCTACCGAGCGCCCCCGCAGGGTCGCTAACAACTGATTTATGTTACACTCCCGAAGAGAAGCTGAAATCCATATCCTTTCCGAGGCCCCGAAACGGGAACATGCAGACCTTATCGCGCGCATACCTGCCTCAATCCTCTCGTAACATAGGTCGTAATCGAAGTAAATTAAATTCGAGGGAAGAATCCGAATTAAATGGTTAACAATTAAACGATTTCCGAGAGTGATCCTCGAACCGCACTGTAATCTGTCACTCGGAAATAATTGTTTAATTGTTTCATTGGTTTATGGGCAACATAGTTCGTGGAATAATATATAGTAGAAAAAAAGGCACTATAATTTAACGTGATAGTGACTTGATTAACATCTTTTAATAATGAAATTGACTCAATCTTGGATTAGTTAATTGGAATTGTTCATTGATTCTTTATTAATATAATGTTAATAAAGTCGCTATTTGTTATACTATACGAAGTATCCGGTATTTTTATACTTTCTAGATATTGGTTATATTTTAATATCAGACAGAAATAAATAATATTTTTAACAACAAATAAATAATAATACTGTTACCTGTTTGAAACCAATAAGAATGCACAATTAAAAATTTTTCACGTTGCTTACATATAAAAAACTTTTTTTTAACTTTTTGGCGGTGATATTGACTTAAAACGAGAGAAAGGAAATGTAAATGCGTCCCTTGTTTCATTCTCGAGTTGAAAAATTTCTTTTCTGAATATTTTGATATCAGTAGTGACAGACGCTACTAAGTAGTCCGTTATTGTAATGATTTTTTCGATTTTCCTAAATGTCGTATTGGAACATTTGTATCATCATACCCCTAATGAATACATATTGATTTCTAAGGTTACCTATATCCAAGTAACGAACCACCTATTCTAATGGGCATCCTCCGTTCTCCATTTGCAGAGAAAAATTGTGATTTCTTTCCTCGGATAATTTCCATTTGTTTAGGTTAGGGATGAGGTTGAGAAACTCTCTAAATTGATAAGTATTTTCAAAAACTTCCTTTCTCAACTAATTTTTGAACAAAATGAAAGCTTCCGGTATATAAAAGTTAGCCCTTAATATAGAAAACCGTCACTACATAAAATATGAAACATACGATGATGAAAGAATAAAAAACGCATCAAATGACGCGCCCTTATATATAATAATATAAAATTAACAAAGACATATATTTCAAATTTGACACTGAAAAATTCTGTTTTCGGAAGACGCATGGACAGCGATCAGCCAATGATCGCCCTGCAATTTTCGCCATCGACAGACTCAAATTAACTATTCGTCATATGGATTCGAGCAGCAGAGGTCGAACTACCTCGCGGTTTAAATATATGTTGACGTCAAAAAGTATGATCTCTCGTTTATGGTGTAGTTGGCTCCCGTGTCGTTAGCTTCGCGTTACGGTAACGAACTCCAGCGAACGTAATGGCGCTCGAAAACGCCCCGAACGTCCGGTCGCCATTGTTTGACCCCGTAACGATTTGCGGATGCGGAATCTGACATTAGCACGAGTTGGTTCGTTTACGTATCTCCATTATGTATCTCGTTGGAATAACAAGCCTGGATAATTCTTAAACGCTTCGCGCAAATTGCACCCCTCCCCCTCCCCTCTTCCTCTCGCTTAGGTACATTGTTTAGCCTGTAGCATCCACGGAAACTGTTTGTGACGGCGATTCTTTTATGAATTTTATTCCATTGAGTTTGAACCTTTGGGTCGAATACAGTGAATATTTTTGTAATGTATATATTACTAAGAACGATAGTATAATATATGTATCGATATTCACGTGTATTAAGTTTGACACACGAAAGAAGCCAGTGGCAGACTTGCCAGATAGGCCAAGTGGGGATGTACATTTCAAATGAAAATTGGGCGATTTATCGCCCAAATCTGGCAAGCCTGGCCAGTGGGGCAATCACACTCGATATTTCGCACGTGATGCAGCGCCCGCAGTGTTAAAAATGTATTCTAAATCTGAACGGAGTTCATGAATAAAGTAAACAAAACTTAGAAATAAAGCGGACGCTAAAAGTAATGATGTAATATATGTGGATGATGTGATTTTAATGGAGTAAACAAAGTAAAAAATGGAGGAATCGAATTAATGCAGTGTAGAAGGTGCGATGAACCGAGTGCGCCAAGATGAACTATTGAAGTGTGAAAATGAAACGAACGCAATGAGCGAATTAAAACGAATCTATTGAATGGAATTTAAAAAACAATTTAACATGAAACGAATGACCAAATCATGTAAAATAAATTGAAGAAGTGTGAGGATTGTAATAAATAGATCTCTTAAAAAAGTCGATTTTCAAAAGTGGGAACTGGACCGAAACGATTCAAAAGTATCATGAAGTCAGTCACGATTCGAACGCGTACATATATTTGAAAACATGATCGTTCCATAACCTGTGGTATCAAAATGTCCTGTTATCCCCGCAAGCGTCGAAGAATTAAATATCTTAAATGCCAAACAATGAAATTAAATAATCATCCGATCCGTTTTCGAAGAACCATTTAACCTCTCGCCAGAAAATGGTAATTTGTGAGTGTAATGAAAATACAAACAGTAATCAGGAGCGACGTAACCTCGTCGAACGAATTGACCGCATCATTCAAAAATACGACAAAAATCACTGCAGCAAACGAACAAAACCGTCAGCGAGCGAATGTAAGCCACAAAAAAAATCTGTCGCGACAAATACACCGACGTGTCTTCCCGAACCAACCATAGGACCGAATTTTAAGGAATATTTATTGCGAAAGGGAAAGACGTACCAGATTTATTTTTCCACGCCGGAATCGGAAAACCCACCACAACAGCCACCTTGTGAATGTGCCAAACAGACCGATCCGATCTACGAGAAGATTACATGCTTGCCGAATCAAATCATTATCGAAAACTTTTGCCCAGTGTGCTGCAAATGCGTCGATAGTTCATATAATCAAAATAAACAGTGCGATAATACAGAGCCTTTCACCATTCATCCATTGAGTAAGTCTAAATGTCAAGATAAGTTGGGCGCCCGACATTTGAAAAAGGAAGAGAAGAAGAAGCTGATTAAAAAACTGGAAAAGGAAATGAGAAAAAGAATTTTACAAAACGAATGTTGCGAATCCTGCGGTTGTAAACATAAAGAGGCATGGAACCCGTGATTATTGTATGTAACTTTACTGATAAGAATTTAACAAATATTTTCGGTACTGTCTAGAAACAATTGTTGATTTCGAAGACTGTTTTTTGATGGTGAAACTGGAATGAAAGTGGAAACAATCATCCGACCATGAATATCGAAGTTTGTAATAAATAATATCATAATATTTTTTATAAAAATATATTTATTATTGCGCTTAGTATTATATTGTTGTAACAAAAACTTTTTTTAAATCAATAATTAAAGTATTGTACATTTAGTGAAACGTCCAAATTGAAAGTACGAGAATATAAAAATAAGTTTTGATAAATAATTGTAGCACATGAAAAAAAGTATCGAAATAAAATTTTTATATACACTTTAAAGAATGTTTTGTTGTATAATAATTTGAAACACATTGAACCAGAACATTCTGCAATACATTATATTGATTCGAAATAAATGTGGAATATTCAATAACAGTGCAGTCTGTATACAAATTGGCGATATACTTAAATATTGTATCATTACATAATTATAAAATTGCAGGTTATTTCTAGGAAATTTTCATTTTCAATTTAGAGAATATAAAACCGAAAGAAGACAGGATGAAAAAAAAATTATTTTAAAAACTCCAGAACCATGAGTCGATACACACGACTTAATGATGAAGACATGGTTCGTTGTCGATCAAGTTAATTTTCGCATGAGAACAACAACCGTTGGGACGATAATGAAAACGTATGCGTTTATATATATGTAACCAACAAAGAAGACAATGAAGAAATGGTACGAATGTCACCGGTGAAGAAAAAACACTTAACGAACGGCAGCTGCAACAGCTGGGTCTAATGAAAATCGTGAAGCCACGGACTGACAGTCGATCGAATCACGTCAGTTCCAAGCCTAAGGAAGAGATAAAGGCCGCGATGCATTATACCGCGCTACCGAATGGCCCAGCTCGTTTGCGATTCTGTAATGAATGGCGACTGGATGCTGCGCTGAAAACACACGCATGGCCCTTTCTCCTATACATTTTTCTCCTTTTTTATCATCCCATCGCATCTCTTTTCCTTCCCTTCTTTATCAATGTCTTCGTGTTAAGATTTAAGGTCGTTGTTTTGATTTTAGCTTTAGCTATATCGCTTCGTCTGTCAGTATACATGTTTACACAATACTGACATCGTTATTGCTTTTGTTTTAGCGCACTTACCTTATGTACCGTACAGGATTTGCGCCTTACAATTTATACTTACTCGTTACAAATTGCTCCAGTTTTTTACGTTACAAATTCAACTGGTGAGAAACTTGCTGTTGAGAGAAAGGGCTTTTGTCATAGGTTCTTGTTGAGCTCACGCTACTGACATGTGAAGAATTCGCTAATGACCTACTGCAGAACTTCCATTGTAGAATCCGGCCAAGAGAAGGAAAACATTTAAATTTCGGTTATCGATACTGCAGGGGAAAAATCGATCCATTATCTATAATTATATTTTAGCAGTAAGAATGCAAGCGTATTATTCTGCCATGAATGCGTAATAAACTAATCGTTTAAGAAGTGGAAAGAACATCGAAGGAGGGAAATATTCGATAACGGAGGTACTACTGTAATACTACAGTACTACTATTATATGAATTCTTTTAATTCGAGAATGAGTTGTCGCGTTCAACGCCTCGATTTAAAGCCGACGTCGTGAAATCCAACGAAGCTGCAAGGACTTAAAGAGCGTGGCAAATTCAACCATTAGACGAAATCACCCGGAAAAGCGTACAAGGGACCGTGAAGCGAACATACTATATACCTTAACTGTCTATTTAAAATGATTTTTTTCAAATTAGCATCGAATACATGTACATACGAAATATAGCATTTCTAAAAATTTATTTATTTATTCTGTTTTTGACTAAATAAATAAATTATTTTTGTTTTTGCATATGTGTAAAGTAGCATTTTGACTATAGATTTTTACAAACTTTTCCAAATTGTATACTAATAAGTTTTTAGTAGAGCTACAATAGTGAATCCAGCAATGCCGCATCTATACAAATATTTGACATTAACATTTTTATAATTGTGCGTAAAGTACTTTAGTTGTCCGTTTTTACAGTGAGTGAAGTAAACTTTCATGCATACTGGAATATGTACGTACTTATGTAACTTATTAATTTTCACATTAACAATGTATAATAACAGAGAACAATCTGAAAGCAGTTTTTACAAAAATGTTTTTATAAAAATACAAAAACACAGAAGCGACAATGTTTACAACTTTAAATAGTAAAATTGTCAATATAAAAATAGTTTCAACATAGTTGTGTAGCAATTCAAAATTGTAACGGCACATAAATTTCAGGTACCATTAGTCAATACTGGCAAATGTATAGAAGATCTGTATACTGATTCATGCTCACCTTTCGTATTTTCTATGCCATAAACAATGGACAGTTTTAAAATTTTGACTTTATAAATATGGTACATATAGACTAAATAATGGAACACGATGAATCTAAATCAAATTAAAAGTTAATTAATATCTGTTTTCTTGTCTTCTGTTAATGTTTTGTACTGTTGGTTAGTCCTGATTCAATGCGAATTGTTTTTTAGTACTTGTCATCAGTACTGTTGCGGTCGTGTACTTCCAAACGGGTCAGGATGCAGTTCCTGAAAAATAGTACTGGACAGTCACTTTAGTTTTACGTTTCACGGGACTAGTGATATAACAGTAACAGTTAGGTTAGTGATGAATTAAAAATGAGAAAGTTTAATCTGATGGGACGGATATGTTCTATATACCATCAGTCAAGAAAAAAAATAGTTATAGGCACATGCCATTTACAAAATACTGTATATAAAACTCTCGTTTTTTAGAATATTATCACATTTTAATCAAACTACTAATACGATAGGAAGTGTTAGTATCAAATTAACGATCATCGTAAAAATAATATATTTTTCCTGCATAAAGAAAAACCTGGCGCAATTTGTAAACTTCATCATCGCTAATTGCTAACAGCCCATAAACTTATATATTAATCGGTATAGGGTAACAATGCAAAAAAATCGATTTTCAACCTTGGTTATCAGAGTAGATAAATCCGTAATATCGCACAAATTACGGTACTTACCGATCAGAGGAAGTTGCTGGAAGTCGAGATTGTGAAGAATTCTATCTCGCAAAAAAAAAAGAAAATAGTGAATAATCAAGCACGACATGCCCTTAAGGACAGCACTAGGAGTATCGATCGATCCACTGAGTAACGCACGTCGCGCAATTATGCCACGGGGTAAATGATCTAACGACGATGACCGTTGACACTGACGCGAATGAACCTTATATATATAGTTGGTAATGTACTTAGTTGGTAATTTCACTAGGGACTTTTTCCTATTCTAGAGACTCGCCTCGGAGCTCGTCCTCCTCGACGTTAACGAGGATCTCGCCAAGGCGGAAGCGGAAGACATCGCTTACTCTGCCGGCTTTTTGGGTAATCCCAAAGTCATCGGGACCAAGAGTAAGGACATATTATATATGTTGTTCCTGATTTAAACGGACGTTATTATTTATTAAAATACTTATTTCGTTACGAATTAACAGTCTCAATGAAAAAAGTATAGTGGTCAGAGCAATGAGTAATTTATGATAGCCTTCACAGGAATATTGAAAAAAGATATGAACTAATTGTATCGCAACTATATAAATAATGATAAATATCAGAGTAAGGTCGAAATTACCCTTAAAATCGCGATAACTTCTAAGAACAGTCGAGAACCGAAAATGTCTCAATTTATCAGAAAACTTGTTTGGAATATGAAATATTAATTTTTCGAAACCCTGTTTCGGAGCCAAGCATCAAATAATAAAGTAAACTACCGTAATGAAAAGTACGAGAGCTGGTTGTAAAGGCAAATGCACCCCGGGTGTTAAAAAGGTGGAATGTAGAGGCACTTACTATCTCGTTTGCTTTGCTTTAACCGCAGGTTACACCAAGACGAGGGATGCCGCAGTGTGCGTGATCACCGCGGGCACGAGGCCAGCGCCGAATGAAGATCAAAACCAAAATTTGGAAAGGAATCTCGGGATATTTAAGGTCGTCATACCCAACATCGTCAAACACTCGCCTAACACCATCATCGTCGTCGTCACTTCCCCTGGTGAATATTCGATTTATTTCGCTACTGATATTTTTCGATGATAACATTTTATTATTATTGAATCATATATATATGCCTATATAGAATATTATTTCAAATGCATATCAATATACACATATATATACTTGAAATAAATTTTTGTTTGTATGAATTTATTTCCATATATACTTATATAACTTAGTTTTTATTGAAGCAAGCAAATAAATGCCACACGAAGTAACAGTATAAATGTCAGACTGAAAAAATATTTACTTAAATCATTGAAACGTAAATTTAAAATAAGTATTTATTTATTTAATCAAAATTTGTTGATAATTAATGTTTTAGTTTTAAATTGATTAATTAGAAAAAAAAATTCACCATTTATTAATTAATTTTAGTTTTATCAATTCAACAAATATTTATTAACAAAAGTTGCTGTTTAAAAATAATTATTTACTTAAATATAATGCAATAATCTATACATTAATTTTAGAAATATTCACACTTGCTTTTAGTATCTCAATATGTGATAAAATTCTGTTACTTACGATATTTTGAACATAACAAAATGGTTCTTTAGTTTAGGAAATTAAAAAAAAATTAAAATTAAAGACACATTTATTTCGATTGGATTTTTCTAATATACAAGTGATTTCGTATATTTAATCAGCCTTTTATTTCACCGAAGAATGTTCTAATTAATTAAAAAAAGAAACACTTTCTTAACTATTTTGTCGGTTAAGAATTTCTTTATTTGCTTTAAAAGAATTGACTCTTGCTCCCAGTAAATTGTTATCATGTAAATGCATTTATTTAAACTAAACACACAATGTCTTTTAATAGTCTATAAAACGACTACAATCGCTTTTCTCAGTTTATATTACATTAGTTTAAAAAATTATAAATCTGACAAAAAAAATTTTCCGAATAATGGAAAAGAGTAGAATTCGAAAGTAAATGTACGTTAGGTCTAAATTTGCAACTGAAAGAACTGTAAATTAAGTGTTTAAGTGGCGCAAAATTGAATAAATTGACCGTCAAAGTACGCCGTAAAGGGAAAATCAAAAATTATTCGCACCCACGTGTACCTTGACGAGGATTTCGTCACGGGGCGTTTATATTAAAAGTGAAACTCGTGGAAATAAAGGAAGCGTGCGCTTTGATTAAGCGGTGACAAATCAGTTCTCATAAATTCATATAAAGCAAATTTATCGCTTGTAACTCCAGTTGACATTCTCTCGTACGTGGCGATGAAGCTGTCTGGATTCCCGCCAAATCGCGTAATTGGCGTAGGGACTTTTTTGGACAGCTGCAGATTCCAATATTTCATCGCGAAGAAATTGGGCGTATCCGCCAGCTCCGTGCAAGCTTTGGTGATTGGCGAAAACGGATGTAATTCCGGTAAGTCTTTGGTGGATTTTGCATCCTTGTGTAGTTGACGGATGTACGATGTGAAAGATGCATCATACTCATTTTACGATTTGAATTAAGTCAGTGACCATCAATAATAAATCCTTAATATGAATTCCTTGATATCAATTATCTCAATTTTATTCATATCGTAACGGCTCGATTTTCAGTTCCAATATGGTCAGCAGTATCGGTTGCAGGAATGAAGTTAAAAGACATCAATAAAGAAATAGGAACATCTGAAGATCCAGAAGACTGGTCTTTTTTGCACAAAAAAGTCACCTGTAGCACCAAAGATATCATTGCCAAAAAGGGAAATTGCAAATGGGGTATTGGAATATGCACCAGTGAAATTATTGATGCCATCGTGCGCAACACCCGTACCTGCATTACAGTCTCTACTTTCGTTAAGGTTTGCATTCAAACGGTTATATTTTCCTCTTATTATTACTTCGAACCGCACCGTTGTTTTAGAGTTGTCTTTTCCAATGTAATAAATTTCAACATTTTCGCGAATAAGCAGACATCGTATATATTCTCGCTAATCCTACCTTAGTAGAAAATGAGACCGTTTTTGCCCAATTTTTATGGTCTCCGTGTTAAAAGTCATGGTGTCCAGAAAAAACGGCCATAAACTGGTTTTATTTTCTACTATGATGACCGTTTTAATGCCTTCAAATGAAATATTGCTTCTATGTATATATATATATATATATATACACGTAAAAATTAAACCACTTACGCGTGAATAAGAAATTTTCAATTTAATGAAGAGTGGGATTCATACTCAAGGTGTGAAATCTTCAAACGAAATCGTATTTATTATTTGGAGTGAAAAAAAACGCAATAGATTGACAAAAATTATACGTACTTTTTCAAGTGAATTCTTAAAAAAATGTTTACTCTTATCCTTTATAAAAATCTACCAACCTTAATAATCCATATTTGGCGCGAAATTTCAATTAATAAAATTATAAAAGTAAAAATACAACTACGGGCTTTACCACTGCGGGATTCGGCTATCAACCGATGTGCTATATATACATAATGAATTAAAATTTTTACGCTTATTGTATAGATTTCGTATTATTTGAAGTATTCTGAAAGTTACCATTTGCAAAACTCGTCCTTCGTAAACCGTAATAAGTATTTAGTTTAGGCTCATGAAATATTGTAATTCTTCAAAATAAGCCATTTTAGAGACAAAAATTATTTACCATTCTGTGTTTGTATCGACCATACAATATATATGCATACAACACGGTTGCATTAACCATGTAAATGGTTGTGTCAACTATATAGTATGGTTGGCCTATAACAATACTTTTCAGTACCGCCCGCAAACCCTCAGGGGTAAAAAAATCACCTAATTTTGTTACTGCTTTTAAAGGGAACAGACCAGTGTATCACGAGATAACGTGCAGAATGTTAATTCAAATATTATGTAAAAAAGGACGGTTTTTTATTTTTTTTTAAGCGATTTTTTTTTTTTATTTTTTAAAAATGTTCTTTAGAAAATGAGTTGAGTTTTATTTTTAAAAATTGCTATTTTTATTGCTTTGTGAATTTATACATTTGTAAATTATAAATTATATTTATCTAATAAATTGAAACGTTTGATTTAAATGTTTTTTTTGCAAATTCCGACTTTAAAAGGATGGATCGGCATTACATATATAATGCCCAAATCAAATTAAATTAAATTGGTTCAAAATTAAATGAGGATTATCCGAAATAAATTATTTCTGTTGCAGATAATTTATTTTCCCTTATCTGCAACAGGAACAATTTATTTCGGATGAACCTCCATAAATTGTATTGGTATAACTGTTCTACTTTAGACTCCCCTTAAAACTTAAAACTCCCTTTTACACGCTCTATTTAAAAATACATTAAATAAACAAGACAATACAGGAGAAACTAAGTTTTATTTACATTAATAAATAATAGATATTATTTGTAATTAGACAATTTGGTTTATATTTTACAGAATAAGCTATTTATTTTTATTTCTTGGTCTGTTAAAGAACGTATAAATCTATGAATTTATATTAATTATGTCTCTTAAAAATTGTAGTAAATAAAAGAAAAAGAAAAAACATTTTATAACTTTGGGAATTATAATTTTTAGTTTGATTTTAGAATGTTAGAAAGACCAAAGCGGTTGTAAATTTGCTTTTTCAATTTCCGGAACGATAAATGATATAGATATTTAAAGTGGAATAACTCGAATGGAAAGTTCTCGTTCTAACCGAGCATTGAATCAATCTATTTCAAATATCTTCAAAAGAAGGTATACAAAAAGATATATTTTTATAGACCTTATACTAACAGTTATATAGCAGATAAACTAAAATTAATGAATTAAAACCAATTAAAACCAATGTTTAATAGAACATTAAACATTTCTTAAATATCGAGATTCTGAAAGGACTATGTGGAGAATCAAGATGAATATCTGAGATAATTCTGGGGGTTACTTATTTGGAGTGATTTAGAGCCCATTTGGAGGACCTCATGAAAAAATTTTTTTTCTATGGACCATCCTTATACTTATATTCATGAAAAAGAATATGCTCTAAAAATGTTACAAAATACTCCAGAATATCCTAAAAGTGTTTTGTACAAAGTCTAAAGAAAAATGTAACTTTTTGAACAATAATTAAAAGTCGTCCGCTCTTTTGTCACTCTACAACAGTTGATGCAGTCACTTCTGCAATTTGAAACTAGAAAAACGATTTCGATTGAAAATTGTATGCATTTCACTCTTAAAAATTTCTCACGTATACTCTCAGATGATAAATTCCAGTTTAATTAAAAAAATTCGTATAAATCAATATAAAAAGTGTTATAGATATGTGAAAAAAAATGCTTGTGAAATTGTTAACAAAAATATAAAAGAAAAAAAAAATACTCTTAAAAAAAACAAGATGTTGTAGACAATTTTCAAGCATTCCTTCCTCGACTTTGCATAACAATGAATATTTATAATTGCACTTTCGCGATGAACGCAAACATTTTTTCCCCAAAAACTTAAACAAGATTTTTTTTTAGTTGAGTACAATCCCTTGTCGGGTGCCCTCTTAACTCACCGTTGCATTCTTCGTATGCAGAAAAATATACGAGCTCCCCGGCGCATTTACCGGTGCGCCGCTATAACGGTGACAGTCCCCTTTCCGCGTTGGCCAACCTCGAAATCCACATTTCCGTAGCCGCGAAATAAACGGCGAAAAAAGTACGTAATTATACAATGTTGAAAATTGCGCAGGGTTGTCGCCATGGTCTGGAAAAAGACGTGTACATGTCGTTGCCGTGCATTGTGGGCAGGAATGGCGTCCAGTCCTACATCCGCCATCTGTACTCGCCCGAAGAGCAGGAACTCACAACCAAGTCCTGTCGCGCGATCTTTGAAACCCAGAAGCCGTTCATCGAAAAGCTCGAATAAAAAGAAATCAAAAAATGTAAGAGAATGAAAGAGAGAGGGAGAGAAAGGAAGAGAGCGAGAGAGAGAGACGAAAAAAGGTCGAGAGAATCCGCTCGACGTCGGAGGCGCCGGACCTCACGTGTCTTCTCCATCAAAAGTAAATGAGCATTTTGCGAAGGAACACTGCCGTGCAATTACTCGGAGCAATTACAATGATACACCGCCTCGTCCCGTTGAAATGCGACATGCAAATTCTCTTACCCTTCTTGCGCGATCGTGCGTGATCTTGTATTGGAATAATTACGATTCGTATTTTCCGCCATTCTCATTTCGAGATTTATCGCTGACCACGTCCAAGACTATTTACTCGCGAAATGTTCTTTCCCGATCCGCTAAGACTGTCATTCATCTTTGGTCCTTAAGTTGTCAACTTGGTCAAAGCTATTTTTAATTGGTTACCCTTGGAAAAATGTAATCTGATACAAAAACAATGATTCGCCACATCCTTCTTCCAAGTAAACATAAATAATGTAACAAACATTTGATCCTAAAGTTTAACTACATGAAAACCACGTAGCTTTTCCTTATGCTGTCAATTTTAATGGAAAAACACTGTCCAACATTTAACCACGTTGTATTGAAAAAATCTTTTGAACTTTGGAAATTTGTCCTTATGGAAACGATATAGTTCCTCCATATATCTTGACCACTTAAGAAAACCATTGAAGAGTGTAGGCAATTTTGAGACATAGCACCTCTTTGTTTGCCACGTCGAAATACCTTGTTTATCACGTGACTTGGTCAAATTGAGAAATTAACACCATTTTTCCATCTTGTCAGGTCTCATCGGAAAACCACATTATTTCACCATGATGAAGGCAGTTCCAACGTGAATCCTTATTAACTACTTTCTGTCCTAACGTGGTAAAATTTCATAAACAAGAATAGCAAGTGGTTTGCGGGAAGGTTAGATCTAACTATTAGTTTTAACCGATTCAATCTTTCAGAAACTATCTTCGGCCTTCCTTATATTTATGTTATTTAGGCCGAAAAGAGATGGACTAAATCTTCTTCATGGCAACGAACGTCTTAAAGTCTTAAAAAATACTTTCGTGCAACTCATCAGCAATAAAAAGTGTAAAGTCAAAATATGAACTGAAACATGATCGAATAGTGATTACGTACGATTAAGTCTACAAATTGATATTAAGAACTTCGGTTACATGGACAAATTTCTCCGAAATTCATCGTCAATACTGATTACAGCCACTTACTTGATTGCGATTAACTTTGGCACTGGAAAGATAAATCTCTAAAATCCATGCCTGAATGATTAATATACACATCCGCTATTGTATACGGAGCAAAATACGAAGCGTAACGAATAACGCGCGTAAAATTTAATATTCCGGTGTTTGCGTCAAACATAGTTGCAATTAGCGTACTTCTTCGCGTGTGGTTTTCACGAACGTATAAATTAAAATTCTGATACGTAACGGAAATGATGCACGATGGTATGAAATTACGCACGATCATGCGTGAACGCACGTGACAATTTTTTTCGGTGTATATACGGATCGGGGCTTTGGGTCCGCGCGAATGTCGAAAATAAAGGTTGGAAAAAACGAAGCCGAGGAGTAAACGCAAAGAAATCTTCCTGCGCCTTAAAGGCATGTTGGTATCGCGGGCGATTTGTCAGGATTAAAGCCGCCAAGGTACGGAGGAAGGAGTTTCTTGTTGGTGAATTCTCAGCGTCGGCCGAAAGTGTATTTAACGGTCACGGAAACGAGAGATCGAGATCTTCAATCTGTAATGCTTTCATCGGGAGCAATCAATGGTGGATATATATTATTGTGACTGTAACACTCCGTAACACTATTTAATGCCGAAACTAAGTCGTTTTCATATGTAAGATAACAAACATTTTGTACTTTTGTCTGTGTCAATTTTTAATTTTGATATCATATTGTATTAAAATATATTTGGATCCCTCCTTTATGTATACATATTTCGTTTCGAAGTTTTACCGTATGCGTACATAAATATTATTCATTACTAAATCGATCAAACTTAAGTCAAACTTATTACAAGTGTTATCTATTATAGTATTTGTCAGGGCCTGACAATGAGTTTGTAATGAACCTGAGAACCTCCATATTCTCTAGTAGTCAAACTTTCATGGATGCAATCGCCCACACTGTATTTAAAAATATTTGTCAAATATATCAATTTGTTAGAACATCTGCATGCCTCTAAAATTCATCACCATTTTCTTGATTATTGGCATAAACTATAAGAAGTATAACAAAACCACAAAAGCTGCAAAATTGGTAATCTATGTCGACGTTATTTTGACGATTCATTTTGCATACGCCATTTTAAGTTTGTATTGTATATCGTCAAATTCCTATAATTAGCGAACTCAAAAACTTCCAGGCAAAAAATGTGACAAGATTATTGTTGTTTTACCAACTGATGCAAAATATGTCATAATGACAAAAATGAGACAACCTATAAGAGAGATGAAATTTCAAGAAATAGTAGTATATTAGGCCCCCTAGTAGAAAATGACACGTCTGATGTTTCTGCCCATCTTTTTTGCCCACTATGTTAAAAGCAATGGAGTCCAGAAAAAAATGGCCATAAACTGGTCTTATTTTCTACTAGGGCCGACAAAATAAAATATGTTCAGTGTGAATGATCAAACATGCAAAATTGAATAAAACGTTCGCAAACAATAATTGTTAAAACGGAACGAAACAAGATGAAGTTATAACAATAGTTAGATGAATAGGATTTTAGAAATTTCTTTTGAAAACTCCTTCTTAGGAATTTTCTAAAATAATTAATAGTTAGATGAAATTACAAAAATTGATACAAACCCATAAAAATCGGAATGTACGATGGATGTACAGGCTACCAAATCACACTTTAAATGACGTTTAAGTGTACGTTAACTGTAGCATAAGAGTGCTTTGGACCCTTCGTAGCATCCATCGTACATTCCGATTTTTATCTGGGAAGTGAGTCAAAAATATTAAAAATGAAATATGAGAACATGAAGATTGTCAAAACGAATAAAAATATGCGGAATAATACGATACCTTATGAAGTACGGCGAAACAAGATGGTGTGGCACCTCGAAATGTAACGAGATAAGCCGAGCCAATCCGAGGCATAACGAATCATCTTAAAATAAAACGAAATGACACGGAATAACACAAAATCAAACGAAACAGGCCGAAATAATACGAAATGACTCGAAAAGTTACCAATAAGTCCGACCCAGCCGCAAACAAAAGAATAAAGTATGTGTATGACAAATGCTCACAAGTGCTGACGAATTCGAAGATTTGGGTAATTTTGCATCGGCGAATAATTAAGTACTGTAGCGAAGCGAAAAAATTAAGGACGAAAAGGTCCCGTGCCTGAAAACAAGCGTCTACAAGAAAGTCGCGGGATTCATCGCGAAGTGAATTAATCAGCCTTACAGGCGCGAAAGGACGCGCGTTACGTTTTCGTATAAGTAAGACGCATCGAGTCGACTGAAGTGAATTCTTCGTCTGCGGTGAAGGGTTTTAAGAACACCCACGTGCCTTGCTGAAAAACACCGCGAATTCGTCCCGCGTCATGTAAAATGAAGTGATTCCTCATCTTACAGATCCACTTCCGGCGCTGCTACAATTCTTCTTCCTACTCGAGTAAACGAAAAATTATTGAAAATTATTCGCAAGCTAAAAAAAAGATTGAGAACAATGTGAAATCATTAAGAAGTATTCACGTTCAAAAGTAAACGAATGCTTCTTAATAATTCCCCATTGTTCTCAATCCTATTTTCTAACATGCAATTATTTTTCGTTTACTTAGATGACTTATTTAGCTGTGAGTAAAAAATTTAATAAGTTACGAATAAACGTAATAGTTCATTTAATGACCTGATCAAAAATGTTTACGTTTAGTTTTGTCTATTTTGTGGGTAGACAATCAGTCGGGAAAAATCAGATTGCTACAAAATTAATGCAGGCCCTGATGGACAGCTATTTCTAGTAAAATTTAAATAAAGTGAATACCGTCTAGTTTTTAAAAGAATGCGATTATAGGAAACACATAATAGTCAAGTATATCGTAAAATTTATAAATCGGCATTATTGACGGCATAAGATGTATACTTTTATATAATACGAAATTTGGTAACTACTGACATAATTATTGGTGACAACAAATACACTTATATATCGTAAAATTTGAAAACTGTCTTAAATGATGACACAATATATATATTACATTATTCAATTATATATATAGTTATATATGTAAATGTGTGCGTGTGTGTGTGCGTGTGTGTGTGTGTGTGTGTGTGTGTGTATAGTTCCAAATGCATTGTAGAAAGTGTAATTCAATTTTTATCGAGTGCACGTAATAAATTGACCGTAACAATGTTGATGAAACACCCGTGAAAGAAAAACAAACAAGGTAGCAGTATTATTAGTCCGAAGCCGGGTTTCAATTAAAAGTAAACCGGGTAGTCGTTCGCGAGGGGGCGATAAAAACTAGAGCCCACCAATCTACGTATATACCGGTTTGCCGAATTTTCTCTCTTTTTCCTTCTCCCTATATTCCCATATATATATATACCCTTTGTGTCCTTCTGTATCTCTCTTTCAAATCGATCCTCCATTTTTCTCTCGTTTTTTCTCCGTCCTTTTGTCCCATCCGCTCCTGTTTACGCATACGCGTTAAATTAATGTATTCATTTTTGTTAGGTAATTTATAACGTAAATTATGGAATAAATTGTTTTTTTATTAGCTGTTTATTGATTAGCCATTAGAAAATTATAACTTTAGTCGAGAGTTTATTAAAGAAAATGCCAAGAACCTTTCAGTTTTGTTTTATATTTCTTTTTTAGAAAATCGGGAATTTTATATCTAATTGGACAATTTAAAAAAAATGAATTTTGAGTCATTGATCAATTTATTTATTACACAATTTATACGCGTGTTTAAGGTTCATTATGGTCTGAAACGTGGACATTTGATGAAAAAAAGTATTGTATAATTTATTTTTCTATACAGGTGACCAAATTCAATACTTTCATCCAACATCTATGGATCGAAGTAAAAATATAGTTGAATTCATTAGCCTTTGGACTGCCGGAAAGCGTAAAATATATAGGCATTATATACGCTTGATTAAAATTTATATACAAGTTATATGTATATAATATTTTGGGATTTCGTATAGATTTCATAGAGATTAAACTTGGCCAAACCCCGGCAGTCTGCAGATTAATGAAATAATAACAGTATTATGTAATTCTCGAATCGCTCACGTTTAGTGCCATTATATCTATAACCCATCATTGAAGTTCGGTATTTCTCTCTTGCAAATAAATTGAAAACTTCTATATGAAATTTTTAAATTATTGACTCAAAAATACCTTTTATATGAAAGATATTATATTTATAAGCATTAAATAAATATATGTACATATAATTCTTTATTCTATCTCGTCTCTCTCTTTCTCTGTCTTTCTCTTCTCGGTCGTCTTGATACAGTCCTTATTCGTTTTTTTGTTTTTTTTTTTTTGTTTTCATATAGATCTTACATCTTTTTCTTTCTTACGGGGCACACTGGGGGACAGCGGGAGTGCCAGGATTCGACGGTGATTCATTATTCGCATTAACGAATGTGTCCGAAGCTTCTCGGCCCCTCGACCACCTTTACCCGTGATGTAGCTATACGGTTCGAACAGCGGCTTACGACTTCATCGCGGCTTCCATGGTGAAGCCATTTTTCTGTATTATCTCGATGACGCGTCCGGGGCCTATAATTTATAAGTCGGGCCCCGATTGTGCCGAATGACATAATCCCTCGGTGCACAGCTCCGAGTCTTGTAAGCGCACTTCGCTCATACACGCGTATATTTATTCACCGAAATTACAATGGCGGCACTGCCGAGTGAAGAATCAATTGGCGCTGTCGCGGAGAATGTAGGATTTTCGGGATCGAGTACGTCGATAAAGATGGCTGAAGTGCGTTCATTTCACTTCGTGTCGCGGGAGTCCGCAATTTTATACAAACGCCGTCATTTTGTGTTATTAAGTCGGAAATACAAAAGAAATTAATTCCATTGTATTTTAAAAACTGATGTATAAGGTTATTTATATGTGAGTTTTTTATTCCGCCGATAAAAAATAAAAGTTTACTTTCATATTAATACGCATTATCGTAGGTGACAGTTGTAGCGTAGGAAAAACGAAAAGATTATACAAAATTGCAAAAAAAAAAAAAAAATCAAAAATAATACGCCAAGCCGAATATAAAATAAAATGTACATTTTATACATATATATATATATATATATGATTATATATACAATCTCTTGGTCCGAATTACTAGAAATCAAGTTTAGAGTATTAGAAATTTAACATTCGATATATTCATGACGTATAAAAAGGCGACATTTGATAAAAAAAAAAGCATTAATTACGAAATGAAATTGTATTCTCAAATAAAATGCAACACCAAATCGTAATTTCGCGGTTACTTTAACATTATCCACAAAATGGAATTTTCATATCACCGACGACATTAAAACAGTCGGTAACCGTGTGTGCGAACGTCACTCCCCCTCTAAAATTGAAAATTCGGCGCTGTTAATTTTTCACGCGAGAAAATACGAGATTGACATTTCGAGTTTTTGAGTGCGAGTACGGGCTCCAGCGATTAAAACGTTAGCGTCCATGCGGCAAATGTTTGAAGTCCGCGGTGTTTATAATTACGTTTGGTTCACCGCGTCGTAAACAAACGATGGGTAAGACAAGAAATGAGGCAGTTGAAGCCAACGAGAGAGAAAATGCGAGATAGAAATAGATGGCGCGAGAGGGCGGGAGTGAGAGATAGAGTGGGGGGGGGGGGGGGGCGGGGGGTAAGGAAGGGAGAATAATGAGAAATTCGAAAGAGATATTAATCAAACATAAGACGTTTTTATCGTATCGTCCGTCGGCAAATTGATGATGATGTAAACAGGTGTTGCGCTATTACGATTTTTTCCATCAATCACGCAGGGAATAGAGAAGCCGATGTGGAACTGTATTTCTGTGACTATATCTGAAATTAGCCCAAGGTGCGAAAGACAAAACAAAATCAAAAAGCTACTATACTATAGTATACATGGGTGTAATTAAGTACAAGATTTCTGGAGTCGTTTGTCGAAAGTCGACTTTAAAGTGTCTCAGATTTTTGAAGTGATCATCATTAGTGTATAAATTAGGGGAACAAATTAAATGACTCGTTGCTGTGTGAGAGTAATTTAATAAGTTGACATAAAAATACCTTTTTATTTATTTGATTTACTAAAAGATATAATAATTCACTATCAATTTCAAATTCGCCAATGTTGAATTCAATTACTTAACCATTTCATTAAATATTTTTACTGAAGTCAATTTTTGTACATTTTTTTCGAATTCAGTCATCGTATCTAAGTGACAAAATCAATTGTAAAAATTGGCCACCGAATTCAATCGTTCCTACATTTCAAGACATATTATACATTTACATTTCAATTTCTTGACTCTAATTATTGAATTTACGCGCTTGCTTCAATAATCCAGTTATTAAAATCAATTGTTTTAAATCTAATCAAATATAGAATTGTCCTTTTTATTTTATTATCGATTTCAATTCATCAAATCCCACCATCCAATAATTAAATTGTAGAAAAATTCTTTTAATTAATCGATTGACTTCAATCGTTGAAAGTAAGTCTTACGCCAATCATCAAATTATTCGTCAAATTGATTCGTCAACCTTAATCGTCGACTGTAATTCGATAACCCAATCATCGATTTTAATTCGTTGAATGCAATTATCGACTTCAATTATCGAGGCCAATCATCAAATTGAGTCCGAGAATTCAATTTCATTCGTTTACTTCATTAAATTGAAATGTCCAATGGAATCTTTCAACTTTTCTAAAACTTACCGTTCAGCATATAGACAGTGCATTGCATTCATCGCATACAGTTTATTGGATCAAGGCCTACATTAAAATAAATATTTCAACTGATGGACAATTTATACACTTTTTTTCATGAGTGGAAAAAGTGCCCACGTGCAACGGTACTTGAAATATACGTATATATGCGGTGTCGAAGCGCGCGAAATTCCTGACGACCATTTGCATGCTCCAAGTGCAAATCTAATATGTAATATATAAGAATAAACGAAATAACGTATTATTTGCTCGGGCATATTTAACGCTCGGTGAATTTATCCTTAATTTAAAAAGGTTAATTACGGCTCTATTCAAAAGTGTCTGGAGCGCAAGGGGCCCCGGCTCGTATAACTGCGTGCACTTGCGCCGAATTAGCATTATGCCACCATTCCTCATTTTCGATACGAGGAGCGAAACAGGCTCTTTATCACGCCTTCCTTCGGGGTAGAGGCCGAAAATTGCAGGAGAGGGCGAAGCAATCTTCGTGTACGACTTATGTGGTCCAAAAACATGTGCTCGTAAAACGAACCGAGGCCTGCCATGCCCCACTATATACGTATACTGATTAAGTTGCAATTTAATTAGGCCGCGCGGCCAATGATATCCGCTAATCAAGAGGGCTCTACACCCCTCTCTGTATTCCTGCTTCTTTATTCTGGACCACGCGCTCCTCCCCTCTCTTTACATTTTAACCGTTGTCCCCTTGACAAAAAAATCAGGCCTGATTTTCAGGATGTGCCAGAAATGTTAAAATCGTAAATAAAAATCATAGGCTATAAATTATTCGACGAAATTATTATGCAGCGTATAAATAAATATCTTTGGTGAATTTATACGTATCGTAATCGGAAATAGTATCCATTCGATGGAATGATTCAACAAACAGCGATAAAGCAGAACGAATTAGTTTCTCATATTAATCTGACGATATGAATTTATGTGATTATATATGTATAGAGACTTTAATGCTCTTGCTATTCATCCGAATAAGCTTATAAAAACAGTACTCAGTTTCGGAGTCAATCTCAATACATGAAAATTAATTCTAGTTCTAATTATCGATCAATTAAATATGAATTTCGCAAATGGAAATGAATGTGTTTAATAACACTTGTGTTATTGAATTCGATTAAAATTATTATACAGACCAATTTCGAAAATCAACGTCGACAATTGAAATCGACTGCAATCAAGCATGTAAAACACATTACGAAGAGTTGGTATGGTTAATTGATTGCAACTGAAAAAAAAAAGTAGTCCAATGTTTTGTAATTACAGACATCAAGATTATACTCGGCTCGTTCATGATTAAAATTCAACGAATATACGTTAATTTATATAAATATTTGTTATATTTCAATAAATATATATTCATATATCTTTATAATATAATAAAGTATCAGGCGCCTGCGCTATAATTCCTTTATATATCACAAGGAAAAGTTAAAGCAAAATTACTGTGTTCAATATAGCGATTAAAGAACGAATGTACAGCGCCTATATGTTTTTGCCAGCGTGGTGTACACGGTATTATAGCGAATGTGGTAAAAGAATTTCGAATATTTCTGACATGAACTTTTGGATGACTGATGCAGATGTCGCACTTTCTCGTAATTGATAAAAGCGTACCGATTTTTCGATTGTATATGTAACCAAATAGCTCGTGTTTTTTTGGATGTCCCCTGGTCAAGCCTCAATTTCTAATATCATTTTGAGAACCTTTGACAACTTTAAGCTTCACCACCACGTCAAGGTGGGCATCAATCGATCAAGTTTTTGTTTCTTCTTGTTCTTAAATTTGTTGTTTCTCAAAAAAAAAAAAAAAACCATGACTAGAGGTACCCATCTGGTACAAATGCCATCAAGATTGGATAAAAATTGTGGAAGTTGTAGAATTTTAAAACCATGCAGTTAATACTTGTATAAAAAGCCTGTAAATATGCATGTGTTTTGATGTATATTTCGATCATTAACATTAATTAATACGCGCACACACATATATTAATTAAATTGCGATCAACGCACTTCAATGCATGCATAAAAACATTTATTTGCCTGTATCCTTGTGTGCATTTGTGAAAGCTGATGTAAATCGATTAAAATATGATTTTGTCTTTCGTTCCTCGTTTCTGCAAATGAACATTGTTATTTTTGAGATTCGATGAATGTCTATCAGTAAATGCCAGATTGATACATTTTGTAAATCAACAGCAGTAATTTTTCTTATTCGATACTCTGCAAACATTGAAGGTAACGCAGTTACGTAACATTTACATCAATGTGACTTGTTACGTAAATGTTACATAGTTATTATATAATTGTTACATAGTTGTTACGTAACTGCCAAAATTGTGCTTGCTGGGTAAACAACTGTAAATACAAGGTTTTACTTTCTGTAAGTCAACATAGCAATGTTTATAAGTGGGATCATTTTTTCAGAATATCTCAGAATGTCTAAGACATTCTAGACCCATTCGCTACTACATGGGAAACAAACAATAATATTTTTTTTTTAAATTATCGCATTAATTTCAACATTAATCCCCAATGGCCTGTTCAAAGCAAAACAGCGATTTGATTTAACGAATCAGTTAAAGATCTACATGTACATCGAGTAAAAATGTTCAATACGTAGAAAGAAGCTGCAAAATTATATGTGTTATATATTTGAAACAAGGAGTTAAAATATATCGTGAATTGGGGCGGTAATTAAACGTTTCAATTGTTGATTTACATTTGTTTTGAAGGCTATAATTACATTTTTCCTTGTACAATGCAGTACTCTGCCGCAATAGCCCGGCAGGCGCGCGTATATAGAGTATGCGTGTCAATGCGCCGTAGGGGAGAGAGGACCTACATACAGGTAACTGATAGGTTATGTTTATGCGAAGGCTATTTATCAGTTAGACTCTCGTCGCACCCCATATGTGGAATTTACTTGCATTCCCTAAATATAGCCATGGGGTGTTGTGAGAGCAGTAATTAAAATTGAAAGCCTTTAGTAGGGTAAAGCGAAATAGCCAAATCTATCGAAACCTATTTGGGTATGGTTACTTTAGTATCGAAAATACATTTATTCTCATAATCTGCGTTGGACGTACAATGAGTCACAGGGGGAATCAAATGTTGGAAGCAATGAAGATAATAACGGATTAGGCCAGCTGTGTTAAGGGTGTTTCTGACAATGTCAGTATATATATATATATATATAGTTTAAATAATATTATGCTTTTTATATGTTTCATTTCAATAATTTCATAAATTATTATTAACAATTTTATTTTTACTTCATTATCAATTTCCGTCAATCTGTACGTGAATGATGTAGACAATATTGTGACCATTATCTTCATTCAATAAAATTAACTTTATAAATTTTTCAGTTTTTCATGTTGTTTTCTTGTCCGTATTAATTTTTCTTCGTTTTTAATTTTGGTACTTTCTTCATCTGCTTTATTTGATTTCTTTTATTTATATATTTCTTTATCACTCATTCTGTTTTTTGTCTTCTTCGTTTTTGTTAGATTCAAAATATTTTTTCGTGTTTCCTATAATTTGTTTACTTTTTTCAACAATTACCGTATATTAATTCTTTCTGATATGCAATATTTCTTTATTTCTACAAACTTCTCAGAAATCACTTGTAATTATAAGGTCATGGCATTTTTTTATTACATTTATCAAATTTTAATATATATTGATTTTTAATTTAATTTAATTTTGTCAAATAGCTTGTTCAAGGTATTTTTTTTTTATTTAGATAATGTTTGCCTTACTACAGCGTACGATTGGATACCTATTCTGTATTTAGTAAAAATTTAAGAATCGTGATTTTAAAGGAACTAAAAGAATAAGTGAGTTTATTGAAAACTCCAAAAAAACATCAAGTAAATTACGATTAAACCGTTTGAAATTGATGAGGACATTGCCTTTTTGACAATTTTCCATTAATTTTGCATACAAGGCCTCTCTTGGCCTTGGATGTAGTAATATATTCCCTACAAGGCCATGTCGGACATGTAATGCTTTCAGGCGGATCGAGGTCCAGTCCTACCATAATTATATTCGAAAATTCAATCAAGACCATTTTCATTTGCGATATTCTTAGAGCTGTATATCTTTATACAGTAATAGGGAAATGTGTTTATAGTAGTTTCTTATATGAACTGTAAAATTATCTTCAAAATTGGTACTGGACGATCACGGTCGTTGATTATATACTCAATCGGACATTTCGAAATTCAAAATCGAAACTCCGCTATGTCGAACTCGTATCTTTAAAACTTTCCAAATCATGTACATATATCAAAATAGAAATTTTTATCTTTAAATAATGACAGTGTGGAAGACTATAATTATCTAAATATGATTTGCATTTTTGCCTAATCATTATTCCCATCAATTGATTAATCTAACAAGTTATTTCGACAAATTTTATTATCTATTATAATTTTTTTATCCATACAACGTCATTAATTCTGTTAATTTTCAAAACTTTTCAATTCCAAGTTTGCAGTTTAGATTTTTATTATAATTCTGTTATTTTCGATTTCTGTATTGTTGAAATCTCTTCATCACATTATTGTTAATTGGTTATCTTTTAATTCTTAATTATTTATTGTCATTATTCTGCCACTATTCTGGATGGACATTTTTACTTTTTATATTTTTTAAATTATTTATAACGATTAATAAACTTTGAATTATAGTTTGGAACATACAGTATTTTTCGATTATTTTTATTTGTTATATATTTGAGAATATCATACATTTGTTTTACTCTCTTCAATTATTATTTATGGAAACGAAATAAATATAAATTTGTTCTTTTTCCTATATATCCATTTAATCGTTAATTCTATTTTCTATGCATATCAAACTTTCAACAACTTATCAGTAATTTAAACGCGAGAGAGCCACTTTGATCTAGTCCGAGATTACGCAGCAATTCAAAGTGTAGGCTGCAAGATAACACGATAGTTCGAGATTAAATCTCTACGATGATACCGTAATTTTAAGTTATGTAAAAGTGCATACGCAGACATTAAAAAAATCGTGGATAAATTGTAATTATAGAATAGTGTTCTTTTCATCCTATATATCGCTATAATATTTTTATTTTCGCACACGCTACATTTCCTCGGTTACTTTATTTTAGGATTTTCAATATTATTATTATTTTTTTTTAAATTTAATGTAAGAAATAACATTACATTTTATATTGAATAATATTAAGCAGGTATTGAGCCTTTTCTCTTAATCGAAGATGTGTCCGGCGTCATGTTATTGTTAGATATTTCCAATTAAATATTACCATGCTAATAGACGATGACGATGCAAATTGTTCATATCCTCTCATTAAAATCATCAATTGTCAACAAATTGTCATCATACACGATTATTTAGCTATAACAGTAAATTATTATTATCGTAACTATATATGTGCGATAGAGTTGACGCGTCAGGTAAAGTCAAGAAGCAAATGATCCCAAATAGCACAAATACGTCCACTGGATATCAATACCATTATACAATGGACGTACAATGGACGTGCAGCGAATATATGCATTGTATGTATACAATGAACGTAAATATGTTTTTATAATGAACAAAAACTACAGGACGCACCTTGATTGTCCAATATACGCATGAGTCTGGATGTCTATTATTCGTAAATATCTGGACATGCAAGATACGTTCAATTTTCACCCACGGACGAATTGACAAGAATTGGATTGATCGTTGGGATCATCGTACATTGGAAAAGAGTATTGTTAGGGCAACCATAATATATGGTTGTATCAACCATAGAAATGTGCAACGAAAATAGTTGTATCAACTACTGTAGCATGATTGGTCCAACGATACTTTTTTCCCGAGTGTATACGTATATAATATGATATTTTGACGACCTATAACTTACATCAAGAAATGTAACATTGATAATTGTTTCAAGTATATAATAATGCCTTTGACTAATATTCGTATGTTATAATAACAATTTTTTGATGATCAACAGGCGTGATGTGTGACATTTGAATCTTATTTGTTTAATGTTAGAATGTGTAATGTATTAAAATTAGCCATCAAGTTGTTGATTTATTACAAAGGTCAACACCTTCCGCATGCTCAAACATCGTACACGAAAAACCATTATTGCTGACTGAATGACGTTTCACGCAAGTGCTGTCATAATGGCATCAATATAACTTTATAGAAATGGACATCATCATCACCGATGATGATGCCGAATTAGCGACAATTTGCCCGTAACTCAACTGTATTGACGTGTAGACTCCTACAGAAACATGTTTTATTATCATGACATCCATTATTGCCATCATTAGGTTATATACATGATGCATCGTCCAATTGTGTAATATTATTTTCATCCACTTCTTACTACATTGCACGTAACTGAGTTGCTGATATGCGATTATTTTCTTGAATTATTTATTGTTCTTGAATTTGCCATCACATCGCATCGTTCGTTATCACAATTGGTGATGTCAGGAAATGGTCATGAAATTAAAAGAATGTTTCAACCTGGCATGATTCATCATCTCGAGTATCGTGGTGTTGCTTATTATTGTTTCTGCATAACTGACCTAGACCTTTATTTATCCTTGTCTGCGGTGCTATTATATAATAGATAGAAATCAGTATTTTAATCAGTATATAGTATACTTACCAATGCAAGTAATTGATCTGATGAGATAAGATATGATAATAAGTACTATACTGAGATTTAGAATATTCTGTAACATTTCCTAGAATTACAATCCCATTCGAATGATGTCATAAACTTGATATCCCTTAAAATAAAATTCGACTGCAAACATGAAATAATGTCTCTTACTTTTACCCAAAAGATGCGCAAACCGTAGAATTCGGACCTAATCGCGCCATCTGTGATACCTCGGCAAAACCCACAAGAACGAAAGGGCAATAAGGTAACAGAATCCCGTCGCTCAGTCAATAGATGGATAAAGCTGTGGGGAGACCACTCGTCTGGATTACACATCGCGTGTGGCGGCGTTTACGGGCGATCCCCACACATATCGTCCGTCGACGCTTTCTCGGGCTTGTTGTTCTCTTGGGCTGCGGGATCACCGGGGAATTTTTCGAGCCCAGAATGGGACTGGCTGTGCCCGATGCGAGATTAAATGTCGTATCGGACAGGGCGCGAGATAGCGCTGATTGTAATTAATAGCCGGGGCGATCGCAGCGCCGGCCTTGCCGAGCCGCGGCCCGCGGTTAATTGTCGAGGGAAGAGTAACGGCGCGAACTCACGCAGGCTCCGAAACCCGAGGTACCCGAGTTACCCGATTGTTCGAAATGCGTTCGCGCGAATCGGACACGACTCCGAAACCCCGATGCCATCACCGCAAATAATTAAGTGTACTCGCCGCTTTTCGGAAACCCGTTTTCAATGTACACACTTGAATTTATTACGAGACCCCTTGAAGAGTACCGGCGTGATTTATTTATCATTTCGATCGTAGAGGATTATATCAGATCGATTATATAGACGCTCGCCAAAGTAAAGAAGCGGCTAAGGAATTAGTTGTGAAATTTCAATTGAATACCACAGACTTCCGTTCAGAAAGAAACCATTTATGAGTAATAAAGTCCGAATTTACTTCATAATTCATCAGTAACCTACTGTATATTGAGATTCTATTGGATCACGTAGTTCTCGTCAATGTCCATCAATTTTGATCAGTTTTAAATGTACCCTTTTTTAACATTTTTATTTCATTCAAGTTTTTGTAAATTTTTAGTCGATTATTGTCATTTTTTATTAATTTTTGTTGGTTTTTTGTAGCCTTGGTATAAATGTGGAATTACAATACATATGGAATAATAATACTGCTGAAAAACACCAGCATACATTAGGATGCTTGTCAAATTTTTGTATTTTGTTGGCAAATTACGATAATTTTAAACTATGTTCAAAAATATATGTATTTTAAAAATTTTGGAAAATAGTCAATTTTCGAAGGTTACACGCTTTTCTGTAGGATTTCACAAATGTTTGTTCCTATTTCTTATATTATTGACTATAGTTCTGACAAAAACGTTCGACCTATTTTTAGCCAACTTTGATTGTAGTTTTTGTTCTAATTTTCAATTTACTTTTTTACCATTTTCCAAAAACATATCTAATGTAAGGAAACTTCTTTTCGGAAAAATGGCAATAACAAAAATATACGAAGATATCCGCGAGAGAATTACTTGGAGGGCATCCACCTTCATCGACTGAATCGAATTGGCAGAGGGTTTTTGAATTCCGTTGGACTTTTTGTAACGATATATCAGAGACAACTCAATATCCCCGACGATTTTCGCCCCGAAGAATTAAGTGCGCAAGTACACGTATTCGTCGAGGGGAACGTCTCGGCACATAATAGAGCAATTTAATAAATTATCGTGCATGGCAATTAGGATCCGGCGTTAAGGTACCGCGAACGAGGTCTCGATATGGTAATTGACCGTGGATAATGCATGCGCATTCGTTAGCACCCATAACCTCTTATTGGGACGCCCTTCGAAGTACGTGTATAGTCGGATCGCGACAAAGCGACGTCACACAGGGGCCTTTTCTTACATAGCTGCTTATTGGTGGGAGTCCCCCAGATAATAAACGACTCCTTGTCGTGGAGTCCTCGGCGTGATTGCGAATTATGGACCGTACGGCATCGTACCTTTTTCCAAGCGACTGTTTTACGAACTCAATTCGATGTCCAGCATCGACGGCTGACCGCTCTAAAGAGTAGGGACGTATCTTAATTCGTATTTTAATTATTGTAATGAAAATAACAATTTTAATGATACGATAATAAACATTGCTGTATTTATTGCGCAACGGAGAAAATTAATTACATCACGGCGCGCAAGGAATAGTATCTTAATAGCTTTCGAAATACGAGCAAAACAATTTCATTAATTATAAATATTTCTGAATTTACTGCGAGACTTACTTACAGATTTATAATCGCGACGTCGAATCAGAGTTGTAATTAGTACGCGCATTTCACGCATCGTTTCTCCGTTTTAGGTGGCCACAGTACACGTTTATGCGAGGTTCATATAGTCAAAGATCCGTATACACTGAATATTTAGCATTCTTATAGACTTGAACTAATTGTTAAAAGGTACAACGACTATGATGTCAATAGCCCGATTACATCGCCTCAGTTTGTCATGTATATATAAAAACAATTAAATGTAAATTCAATAGGATTCGCAGAGTTTTATAAAAATGCACATAAATTTACAACAATTTTAAAATGGCTAGAAATATATAAATTTTGTAATAAATCAAGCTTAACAACATTTTTAGAACATGGACGAAAATGGAGTTATTTAGAAAGAGTTAATGTAATTGTTAAAATTAAAAGTGTTTATCGAAAAATAAAAAAAATAAATTTGTCGTTAATTAAGACCAATTTCAGATTGTTAAATCACGAATATAATATAATATAATGTTCTTTCTAATTATAAATAAATTTTAAAAAATGACCAATAATAATAATTTATTTATTTATTTATTTATTTATTTACGGGCCCAATGACCCTCATAAAAATATACATTTAAAACAATAATTCATGTATAATTGTATAGAATAAAA
>JAPYZR010000431.1:0-37660 GCA_030522945.1 Trichopria nigra | reverse complement strand
CTTAATGCAAGCTTAATACAACGTTAATGTATAATCTTAATACAACATTACGCTGTAACCTCTCTGTAACCTTAATACAAGGTTCTGTGCTATTAGGGTGGCAAGACACATTCATCAAGCGGATAAAATTCCGGCAGTTCAAAAGATGTTAGATAAGGGAAAGTTTGATTTTTACACATTGAAAGAATTTACAGATCTGATGGTGCACAGAAATATATGTCTAACAGTTACTCCTGGTGATAAAACCGTAATAATAGATTATATAAACACTTATTACCGAAAAGAAGTAATAAAGTGTATCCATGATAACTTTTATGAACATTGGAATGTAATTATGATAAAACCGCATTCTCCCTATTATGATCAAATCAACACAGCGCGTTTAAGGTACTTTGAAGGTGGTCTTTTCCAATATGAATTAGGAATCGGGGAACTCACAGGAAGAGAATATGCAGAGAAACTATTTATTGATCTAAACAACAATGGATTTGATCCCTTAAAACAGAAGTACGACTTAGACCTGGAACTGGTACGCAGATTATTCATCATTCTCGGAATCTCATTTGGTTGCATTTCATTTCCTGCCTTTATCATTGAAATAATTTCCGACTACTGCAAGTTTTCGGTATTTAAAAACATTGGTAATAAAATGAAGAATGTTAACCTTCCAAAAAGAAAAATTAGGCTAACTCAGAAAAAACAATCATTGTTAAAGAATTCCGACAGCAGAAGTTTGAAAATAATGCTATAACATCGATAGAATAAAAGTATAAAGAATCGACATATTGTAAGAAATGAACAATTTGAATTTTTATAATTCCTTCTTTTCACAAAACTATGCAACAATATCGATACTGGTAGAAATGGCATTTTCAGCACTTCGTATATTTGTGTATTTCTTTTTAGCGTGTAAAACTGATTGCTACTTTATTGAATACCGCAGGACAAGCTCAAGTGTGCAGTCTATACTTGGATCTTCAGTGTGTTAAATGAATTTGTGTCGAATTGAAAGATAATATCAACGAATATAGAAAAATATACAAGTCCTTATCAAATACGTAAATCATAATATACTCATCTTCACGTTACGTAAATGTCATTTAACCGTGTATATGAACTGTAACATTAGAGTGATTTGGACTTTTCGTGTATACTCTTTGTTTATGCTTACTCATTCCATGGTCATTTATGTTTTTTCATAATATATATTGATAAAATTGTAAAGTCTCTATTGTAACAGATTTGAATATTTCTGAATTAAAAAATTTCTTTCCAAAACAGCCAATGTAATTATCTTAATCACTATTATTCTCGACTGGAATCGTAATCTTATTTAATGTGCCCATATTTCTTTATAAATGTACTGCGTATTAATTTTGGGTTATTATAGCCTTGATTTCCCAAATTTGTAAATGCTCATGATGAATTTTGATGAGATGTTGGAACAAATCATTTGTGAATATTAAAATTATACCATTGTTTCTCATATGAAAATTATATGTGTATAGTAAATAATGATTCGATTAAAAAACACTTCCTTGTAGAGTTTCAGAAGTACGTCAAGAGAACTATGGAAAGTAAACCATCAGAAACCAGGAAAAACCATCAGTAAAGGTACCAATTTTCTAAATTTAATACGGCGGAACAGAACCCGATACTTGCTTGATTAACATGGAACACGCTAGTCGGGGATTTATTTTGAGGTTCCTATCTACGAATCCGTTATCACATTTTAAACATTATGGTGGATCCAAAATATGCGGACCAAAATTCTGCCTTCTTTTTATTTGAGAACCTCTTCCTTTCTGTAATATTCTTCTTTTCAGTAATATTCTTCTTTTCTGTAATTTGTCCAGAGCATTACTATAAGTATGGATTCAATTTCTACATTGAACAATTTAAACCTTATAATCAACATGGAAATAAATTTGTTAGGTTAATTTTTAAAGGGCGGAAAAAATCATCATCCTTTAAAGGGGAGTGATGATTCTTGCACTTTGACATTCAATTTCCATTGCAATCATCCATTTTACTGGCACATAAGAGAATTTCCGACTGAACTAGTTACGACTGAAATGCAATAACCCGGTAATGGAGTAATGCGTCGCGATCAGTAAAATGGTAATAGAATAATGTAACAAGTTTTCTTCCCTTTGGTTCTTCGCGATGAAAAGTGAACTATCCATTGTAATTTTCACGAGAAACGTGCGTATAATCTAGCAGAGTTATTGTTTACCAGTAATAGTCCCAGGCAGAGATCGATAAATGACAATGAAACAGGATCACGTCGAAATGATTGGTATTTTCTATGCCTTTACCCTGTACGTAATTATTCTTACTTAGTACAAAAGGAATACGACTTTTATATTATGCTAATAAAACGTGTCTATCATAAAAATAAGATCTTAGTAATGAAACATGCCTTGAACATTCTTATCATTTACATGGATGTGACTTAAGTTAAATACATGATGATCTCGGATGGATGAATGACTGCACATTGATAACATGAATGATCATTGTATTAGAACAATATACGTTATATACAGGGTGTCTAATAAGTATGCGATGGTATTACACGCACTTATTCTACATGACATTTCAAGAAAATTGAAATGTCATGCAAAATATGTGTGCTACTGTCCGACGGTTGTGGGACACTTAGTATGTTGTAAAAACTACATTGTCAAAAAGGTTATTGAAAATATTTCATTGCTATTGATTCACAAAAGTTATTTCGCGACCATTAAAAATTTATGAAGACACAATTAACAATTATTATTTCCAGTAATTTGTTAATTCACGACAAGGTTCGCATGAGTTAAATATATGATGATGTGACGATATGGTATTAGTATATGTAAAAAGTATGTCGTAGAAACTACTCATAGTTTTTATAACTACAGCTATAAAAAAAAATTTTATTTGCATTTTTCAAGGACATTTATCTAATTGGCTTGATATTTATCCGTGAATAATTATCTACTGGCGTCATTAATTTGGTTCAAGTACTGCAAGTGCTGTGTAATACTACAAATGGAGTAGACGCAAGAGAGTAGACACTATGCTGGCGCTAAGCATATATTCTTTACGCCCGCTTTACTGATGCGGACTATAAAGGAACATTTTGATGTGCCATGAAAAACAATGATATTCTGCTTCGAAAAGCGAAAAGGGAATTTTCGGGGCACATTTGTTTAAATTCAATTACGACTCTCGGGCATATTTACGGTGAAATGAGTACGACTTTTTAGTTGCACACAGAGTCCGAAGCTTAGGCTCGATTCAGTAAAATGGCAACTAAACGATTCACGTCGCGAATACTTTTGTAGTAAAATTCTCCACAATGTATTTTATTCGCCTCTCATCAACATTCCTTGTGTTCGGCCTTTTCAAGTTCAAAGTTTCGAGTGCTCAAGACGGGTTTTACAACCCTACAAACGGTTTTTCTGGTCGTGAACTCTCGTCCGTTCGAGTCTGCGACTACAATTGCATTTATTGCAGTAGCGAGGCGCATCGGGGTAAGCTGCCAAGTGTGCGTGACTCGTTCGTGGAATGCTCTTGAGTGTCATGCTGGCCATGTCGCTCGACAATAATCGCTGTTTATTATTTATGTGTTTGGTGAGGCGATACGGCGTGTGGGTGTTGAAGCCCGCGGAGCGCCACAGGAGCCCGACCACTCCGCTGTGCCGAGTGCTCCGGGAGATCGCGAAATCAAAATGCACAGGGGTGTAAACCAACAACATCGCCAATTTCCCCAGCCGACTGTACGGGGAAAAATACTAAATGTCATTTAAAAATCTTTTAAATGAACAATTTCCATTTTTTAACGATAGAATCGTCGTAGTTTTTATTGCTTTTTTATACAATTTATTAATAAAAAGATTTTCTAAAATTTGGCAACCATGTACATGTACAGGTGTTGTTATAAATATGCTGAATGCAAATTTAAATACATTCTGTTAATAACTGATCCTGAGGGTATATATCCATTGTTTTGTAAGATCCTCCACATCAGTTCCAGATTATTTTTTTCCGTGGATCCAATCGGTGCCCAAGTGTATGTAATTTCGAGTTAATTTTGGCGTTAGCAGCTGATAATGAGATATCGTCAACATACCTCATACAAAATCCAAGTTAGATAGAAAACTCATCTGAAATAAATGGAAACAATATAAATCACGAGCTACACAGAATCTATTGGAGCTTACGCTATCAAAGACAGCAGTTTCACTTGGAAAGAAAATATTATTTTCCTTATCATTCTTAAAAATATCTGACGTGGTTTCAATCAAAATCCCGGTTCGTTCGCAGAAAAAATAATGAAATGATCTAATTCACTTTTTTAATTGGTATGTAATTAATAATGAAAGGTATTGTCTTGAAATGGATGTCGAGAAGGATGTTTGCTTATTAGAACTGTCGACTTGGTATAGTGGTCACAGCTAGATCGGAAAGATCTTCGTCTTTTTTATGCATGAACATAATTTTATAAAATTATTAGCCCATCGAGGAATTCTGCCTCTTCGTCGGAGCTCATTCGGTTGTTTTTCAAGTTCGAGTCTCGCGCGTTTATTTTACGCAGCCCGGCAGGAAGCGCAAATTGGCGTTCGACGCCGAAACTATGGAATCCCAAAGATTGGCTACTCAATAATAATAGGAAAGAAATGTCAATATAATGTCGGCCGACATTTATTTAGTTATATGGTAATTAGATGTATGGTTTCTGATAAACTTACATGAATTTTGACAAACGAGTAACGGTGCAGCTAATAAATGCATTTCCTGATATAGTAAAGATAAAATGGCGTAAGTATAAGTTTTATAATAAGAAAAAACATCATCTAGAAAATGTACATTTAAGGTCATTTTGAGCGTGACACATCGGGTCCTGGCCGGGATCCCTATTAAAGTAAGGGTTCCGGCTGGGGCCCAAAGTGTCACGCTCAAAATTCTACTAGGGACGTAATCAGATCTAAAAATATCCAATCCAGATCTAATTCGCATTTATTTTGGTTCGGATCATTTCGAAAATGGTTCTCGATCTGATACATTCAGATCGTACCGTACATACGTAATATACACAATCAGACGTAACTGGAGTCTTACTTATATAATGCGTTGATTTTCTAAATGATCTGGATTGGTTGAATCTGAAAAAATCCAAATGGGATACATTTAACCATATCTTATTTTCATTTCAATTATTTTTTATCCGACTCATACTTTTTACTTGGTATTCAGTGAAGAAAATTAGTCAGAAAATATAAATAAACATAATATTATTAAATTTATTAAAAAGGTCCTCAAAAATTAGTTGCAATCACTAGAGTCTAGGGGGAAGGGGCACTAGCGCCATCTATCGTTGCATGTAAATACTTATTAGAGGTGGAAGCAAACTTGTCGTATAACTTACAAAAAATTGCGTGAGCAGGATAAATGTGTCGCGTAACTCATGCAGAAATGTGAAGAGAAAACTAATTTAGTTTTTTAAAAAGTGAATTAAACAAAAAAGGGAAGATGCAAATAATAACGTGAGTCGATGAAATCTGTAGTTTTTAAAAGTGTACTTTGAAAATTTGAAGTATTATTTGATGTTTGTATTACGAGTATATTGTCTGCGTGATACGACGGCAAATGACGGGGGCCGTTGTGGCTACAGGTTCAATTCATTTATTTTTTGTGAATCGTGGTATATTTTGTTAAATTTTCATTTTTTATAATCAATAAAATGAAAAATACAATATCAGATAAAAACGGTGTCTTTTATTTCTAATCATTTTCCTTCAGCATATTTTATTGAATTTCTAGAGTGGCCCTACCACAACAACCTACTGGTCCGACAGTGAAACCCTTTTTTTGTTTAAAAAGATTGTTATCGTCTAAGTGTAATATCCAGTAATGTTAGCATCTAAGGGTATTATCCAGTAATATCTCCGTCATCATAATTTACTTTTAACCGACCATTTTTTGGCTCGTATGGAAATGAAGAAACGAGACTGGTTCTCTACTATATAAATACATGAAACTATTCCTACAAGATGATGATGCATCTTAATTGTCGTGGAACATTGTACGGACTTTCAAAGGAACGATCGCACGGGCTGAAGAAACTCCATTTATTCCGACAAATGGAATCACGAAATAATCACCTATTTAGCCGAGCAAAGTACCTCTCTCCGTTCTCCGGCTCCTGGCACGCGGTTGCGCTTATTGTGCAATACCGCGCGTTCAAGTAGGTGAGAACGTAGCACATACGTACATATATATATATATCTGTGTGCAGCGCCATGATGAGGGGCATTAAAACAAGCCAAGTCTGTACGTAGGCAGTCCTTATGACTTACGATTATCAGCCAGGGCAAATTTGAAATTCATCGCCAAGAGAAGAGAAGCTGAGCCACGGTCGAACGTTTTTCGGAGTTTCGTGTGCTTTTACGAAACTCCAGCGTGGCTACCGAATGGGCGAGATTGGGTGGAAAGAAGAATACAGAGGAGTAAATGACAGAGCTCGATAGCCGCTTCGGGCCTCGGATTATTATTTTGATTAATTTCTGCCGTCATTCGGTAGCCGACTACGCCGCCGCCGCTGGCCCTTCTCGGAACAGCGAGGAGTGCATCTCCTATCGCCCGGAACGAGATATATAAGCCGCGCGGCGTCCTCCTCGATGCCGCAAAACGTAACGTGAGGCTCACGCGATGATGCTAATTTTATAAAGAAAGATATTGCGTTGCGAAATTACACGAGGCGCATCGAGATTCGGGAGGGAAATTCGTACTCGCCCCGATCAACGCCACCGTATCACCCAGACCGCAAGTAATCATCCTTTTCTCTCGTCTCCTCCTTCTGTTGCCCTTTAACGACAAGTTTCGACGTTCTTCGCTAATGAGCATTAGGTTACGTACCCCAACTAATAATCTACTTAATGTACAAATGTCGGCATTTCGAGTCAACCCAACAATACTCGCCAGTCCGCTAGCACTCTCGTGTACCCACTGAAAATATTTAATTGCTAACCGTTTCTATGTTCATCTACCCATGCACATCCCTTGGATTACATATTCAATTCTAAGGAATCCTTTCGTATACGTCAATCTTCGTAAATCAGTATATTATATATGAATCGCTAAATTCAACTAATTGTTAAAATTCTCTTTCGTTTTCCGTTTCAACCCACCATCACCTGCAGACCGCATCCCTATCATCATCCATACGCTTTTATCTATACCAAGTCGGCATTTACTTGGTGGTTTTAACCATTCTGTTTTTATCCACGATTCTGTGTATATAAATAGGTTTTCTAGAATCGTTTATCCGAATAGCAGTAGTAAATCCAAACCTGACTTTCAGTACATCCATTGGACGACCAATTGTCACGGGCAAAGGAGTACATCGGAGTACACTGTGCACGTATAATGGACGAACACTTGTCGTGTAGTAATGGGACACTGGACGTAAACACAGATATACTAATGGACAAAAACTGGACGTACTACATTGATCGTTCAATAAACATGTGAATGTCACTATACACGATGCACACGTGAAAGTCACTGAACGTGAATGCACTCGAGTCAGGACGTCCATTATCCATAAATGTACAGACATACGATGTAATATTGGGCGAATCATGTACATCCAATTGACCTCATAAACGCTAATGTTCCAAATGCCCCATACGTTTCTGTTAAGAAAAAAGAACTCGACATTGATTAAACGTCTATCGGCTCTAATATTGTTAACGCGACAAGGAATATACAAACTTGGAGTGATGTAATGAAAACTAGGAGTCACGTCTTCAACGATGCATCCACTTTATTTCGTGATACGGGAGGAGAAGTGAGAGAAGACGAACAGAGGCCAACTCCGTTGTAAGCAATCGAGTGGTCAGTAATTCAGTCTAATTCCAAGGTCCTTGGTGATTTCAGCTATCTCCCATAATCGACGAGACCCGCCTTACACCACGATCCGAACATATAATGGGATGGAATTAAGAGGAGACGTGCCCTTCGCTAATCTATTAATTCCTACACGCGGGATTGCGTCGGGCGTCGAAAGAAACGAGTTTTCACGAAACGACCATAAGATTATGCACGGGGTTTTCGACTTCCTTCGTCTCCTTTCTTTCTTACGAAGGCGTTTGTCTCCGTTCCTTGTTCTCAATTCTTAAAGATGCATGACGAATAACTTGCAGTCTCTATACATTGTTTATGGACATCATGCCAGTTGTACCTGGATATTGACAAAAAATATATAGTTTTTCCGATCAGTGTCGGGATTACAATAACCATGAGCATCTGGTTAGGCTCATCGTTAACGTCATCAATATTATCGTCATAACCGTCACTATTGTTTCCATCATTATACATCTCTAGCGTGCATGAATGCACCCATCGGTTTTTGTTAATGGCTGATGCTAATTTTTTCAGCGGATACATTTACTGCTTGTTGCAAACAAAAATCGAGAGATTTACATTGTAGCACCATCAAATCTTAGTGTCTAATCCCAATGGGTAAGGGGTTAGCGTGCTGGCTTCTGAAACTGAATGCTCCTAAGCCACGAGCTTGCCGAATCTCCGGCGAGTAGTTGCTCATTCTTATAATAATTAAGTATTTCTGAAGTTACAATGAAAATATAAATCCGGAAAATAAACATTGCTGTGGGCGGTTCAAATTCATGGCGGCTATCGACATCTGTCGGTACTGTTCGGCACCTTGTGCGATTTCTCTGTATCGCGCGTTTATTACAGAGCTCCCCGTCTGGCCATCGATCATTACATTCTACGGTATTTTTCTGATAATTCAATTTGCTTTTATATTCCGAGCATTGGCACAAGTTGAAATATCATAAATTTCAGGTTCCCGCTTCAACTCTTTTCCGAACAGCTTTTCTAACAGCTTTCCAACTAACCTTGCAACAATTTTTTGAAAGTAAGAAAATGGTAATTAACTAAGAATTCAAAAGGTTCGAATGAGCATCTCTTATCGAATATAATTAAGCATGATCGAAGTTGTCCATTCGAAGGGCTATTTAAATTCAATCAGGCGATATGTTTGCTATTTGCATTTGCTGCAAATAGGTCGATTTCTAGCGGCCTAGGATCTTGCCAATTTTTAGAAACAATTCACCATAAAACTAATATATCATAATACATATTTCTTGCCAATTAATTTCAACATTGGATAATTGACGATTATAGAACAAGATACGATAAAAAGACGGTCTAAACGGAAACCCTGAACATTTGTTTTAGATTTAGCCTAAAACCACACGTGCATTCGCAGCGTCAGTCACTTATGCGTCTCATAGATCCGTTATGCAACTGTACCCCAGCCTGGAAACGAAGCATAAGTAAAATTTCCTTTTACCAATCTTTGTGTTCTTATTGGATTAACTGTTTTTGTGTAATATACTTTCCACTAGTGAAAATGCGTCTATATTCATTTCGAAAATGTACACGAGCTCTTTTTGAAATAAGGTGCATTAAGAACTTAATTCCAAGTGTTATTCCAGCTTTGACCTTTTCGTCGCACGAATCGTCTCTGGTGATCCGATTACTCAAAAAAAATTTCTGTAATTTTTCTACATTATTTTCTACCCCAAAGTCATTCGTGATTTCGCAATCGAAAACCACCCAGGTTATAAAAGTGTCAATCGAAGTTAGGGATCGGTAACGGGTTTGATGACGCGTATGATCGAATAAAGAACCGCATACTCCTGTTTTGTATGAAGCAATGTTAATCAACAAAATCTCTATAGTTATTCAAGATGCCGAAGAAGGGTGAGGTTGGGGAGGAGGGATATTTAACCAATAGGAGATTGCATATTTCCGAATCTGTTATTAGTCAAAATGTCCATTGGACAAAACTTAGAAGTTTCGCGCCCATCAATCGCGAAAATATATGACGTTCCATTGGCGATGAGTCTCTCTGTAGACAGACTAAACTACACACTCTGTCTTCTTCCTATTTATTATACTCATCCTTCAGCGTGTTATATACCTTTTCATTAGTGTCGTGCTAAAATGCGTATATAAAATGTTACACTCGAGTTTTGGGACACCGTATATGGTATTGGCTGAAATCGTTTTTTATTGTTTCGCTCTACATTTTTCGATGAAACCGAGAATCGTAAATCACTAAAGCAAATAAAAAATTCTTCCGCATCATTAAAACCATCTTTGTCGAATTATAAGGAATCGAATGGACTTTTAATAACGATAAAAAATAAAATGTGACGGAACCTTAAAATTTATTATCTTTTCAATTTAGCGTACATATATAGTGTAAATATACATGCATGCAACCATCGATTCGACCTGAGTTTACACGATCCTCATTTAAACGACGACTAATGCCGTTTCCTGATCACGCACGGGAAGAAAATAATGTTGGAGGAACCGCATACCGTGGCTGTATCAACATTATAGAAATTAATGAAAATAGGAATGTCAACTAGAGAATCGCTGGCCCATAACAATACTTGTTTTCCATGCATCGTGAGATTTTTTTATTGAAATTCGATAGAAATGAATCAATTTTCTGGAATATCCGTAATTACAAGTATGGACCGTGATAAATGCCGCTGCTTAATCAGCAATAATTATCATTTACGGGAGCGCGGTGTGATGAATGTTCGACGGCTTAATCGTTCCAAGTCGAGAGGGAATGCGGAGAGAAGAAGCTCGGATTTCTAGTGCTGGGCAATAATGAAAATACGAATAGCATTAAGTACACGTTGAAACGGCGTTGTAGGAGTCATGGAGCTGGAATCAAAAGGCCAAAGAAGAGGCTGGTGCTGGGATACGCTGCGCTGGCACTCATTACGATGATTGGCAGATTCAATTAACGGGCAGCCCGGATCCTCCAGTGCTATGGGGTCGCCTCGGCTTAACCCGAACTAAATAATATTAATAATAATCAGCTCATTACCGGCTCCATTAATTATCCGTTTATGAGACCCAGCAACGGACGAGATTTAGCCCGGTCGGGACTCGGACGATGATCGGCGACGGAGACCCACCCTCGATACGCCGGGCAACGCGGGTCAAAAACTCCACGAGTCCGTAATTTTATAGATGTAATTGGTCATCGAAAACTCGTTAAAAATGCTAACACTTTATACACACACACATATATATATACATACATATAAAGCGTGATTGCGCGAAGGAAATTATTATATATACTAGCATAGAATTTAGCGCACCTACTGTAAATTAATCATTTTGCACAATTACGAATGATGATATGTCATTATAAAATATTTGTATATAATCATAGTTCACATTGCATTTGCAGCATGTTTATAAATATTAATATATAAAATAAAAAAAAATTGAATGCTATTTTTTGTAGATAGGCGTGCAAGAAATTAATTATCGTCATGAATTATCAAACGTGCAAATAAATGATTATGCACAGTTTTACAATTTCGAAATCAAAAATCAACTTTTAGGGTTCCATTCCACAAACCCCTTTACTTAGATCTACGTATTTTATTTTTAGATTCACTGTCGTTGGAGGAAATATTTTAATAGAGTATGTTCTTTTTATTAATTAGTGTTTTTGGGCAACAACAATGAAGAAATGTAGATTATTAAAATTGTTTTCCTGATGCGTATAGTAAAAGATATTGAAATGACAACAATATCGGCAAACTACAGTTTTGATGGGGATACCTTTTAATAAAAGTCTGGATACGGGTTGCCAAAATCGATGGATCGATATATATGAGATATCGAAACAATGGTGAATTTTACGTGAAGAAAGATTACACATTCAGAAGCGAGATAGGTAATAAAAACTTTCCTTTCTCTTTGCATTGAGTTTTATGACATCCAAAATCTACCAGATCGACCCTTTTAAAAGAGATCTATAATGTTGATTCAGTCAGCCATGCCAAATGACGAAAAGAATTGAACTAAAAACAATATTAGAGCGCGTCGTTTGAGTCATAATATTTCTTGAAAATGTTTGCAGTTGAAAAAAAAAACAAGCATCAGCAGCTAAAATGAATAGGTGATATGTATTGTGACACCATCAGCCTCCGAATCTTGCAAAACATCATCCAGAAGTATTGGTCAATAATGATCCGTCTATAATTGATATAAGACAGTTGGTATCTGGAATAGGTTTTTCACGGTTTTCCTATAACATTGTACCCATTCATTTTAGTGCAAATAGAGTGAAATCAATAAATAGGGCCATGAATAGTATGAAAGCATTGATAATATCAACACCGTGCCTACTCTGGGCCCCACGGACTGATTTCGTGCAACTGAATATACAAAGGTTTATTAGTTCAAAGTAAAGGGTTGAAGGTTGCGATCTTTCCAAGTAGGTATAGGTGGAGTCTTCCAATTAGATTTAGCGAAGATGCTCGAGTCAATCCTTAGATCCAACTGGAATCCGCCCGGACGTCCATGGAGATGAGTCTGTGGTACCTGATGATGCTCGACGACGCGAGAGGAGCAACGGTAAAGGACACAACCCCTCTCCGAATTTGATTTACGTTCAGCGACCTATTTCGTTCCTTTTAGAACAATGTTGCTTGGTACGCATTCGCTAATGGCCGCCGCCGGTCCCTTAATTATAACCAAATACGGACCAATCAGCCTCCGGCCGCTTGTATTCCATCTGTGGATATGTGCGACCTTCGCATGTCTCACCAGTATATGCCTCCGACGACCCGATCCTTTTCTTACCTTAGGCTAACGTCGTCCGAAAGACGTAATGTACCCTACTCGCGTCTCCCGCGGAACAGGGGAACGAGGCTCGTTAGCGCGTGTCCGTAAATCAAACCGCAGGGGTGCCAACCGCTAATGCCGGCAACTCGAGAAAGCCCCCAGAGAGGAGCGTTCGCGCCGGGCGCGGTAAACGCTCGGGATATCTCATCGATAATGAGTTTGTTAAATCGATTAATGCTGCGGCACGCTCTCTCGCCGCATCTAACGGGCCGATCGTTTGGCTCGGCAGGTTCGCGGATTAGATTGTCCTATACGCAGTTGAGCACACAGCAAACATTATAAATACTACTGACCGATTAATGCGTTGCTAATTACCGACATTCGATTATTTTTCGACCATGGTCTTACTCATTGTTATTTCACAAAAAACAAAAAACGAAAAAAAAACAATATAAAAATCTCTCAGTTATATATCTTAACCAAAAATTCATGGCATTAAACATACAGTTACAATGTAGACCATTTTTTACCATTGACAAATCTTCAAATAATAAGAATTAATAATCCTGCAATGTGGATCGGAATACAGTGCGCTAGATGTCTCTGTCCACCGACAATGTTGACGTAAGTGACAAGAGACATCAACGTCGATAATATAAATAAAAAACATCTATATCTAATGCAGGTTCCTACTACAGTTGACTTATTGACGAGTCTAGTAGTACGACCGAGACGCCAATTACCATCTTAACACAGTGGTTCGGAGGATCGATAACTACATTTTTTAATGGTTTAAGAAAATATTCATCTGTCCATTTCAATTTCTACAATTATTTAACGATCCATTTTAATGATAACGATGTATAGTAATTATACAATACATTGTTTCCACAATAGCGTTCAAGTAAGCTTCAATCTTCAGTAATCCGGGACCCCTCACATATCCAGCCTTAGTCTTAGTCCTAGTGCTAATCTGAGTCTCGGTTTCAATATTAATGACCGTTCCAGTTTTAATCCTATTTATTTAATCATATATTTTCAATCTCAGTCGTATATTTTAGTCGGAGCCTTGATAGTCTTCGTTTCATTCTTAATCTCGATAATACTCATACTCATAGCCCTAATCATAGCTTTAGTATCCAAGCCTTAGTATTGACTGTTTATCTTAGTCTTAGACCTACTTTTAGCGTTACTCATCGTCCTATTTTTAGTCTCTCTTCATCTTTGTCTTACTTTTACTGTTACTGTTAGTCTTAGTCGTAATCATATAGTGTCACTTCTAGTCTTAGCAATACTGTAAATCTTTGTTTTAGAATCAGACTTCATGTGATCCTTAGTTTCAGTCTTAGTCGCAGTCCAAGTCCTATTATATCTAGTCTTAGTATTACTCTTAGCCTTAGTATTAGTCTTTGTTTTAGTCTTAGTCTTAGTCTTAGTCTTAGTCTTCATCTGAAGCTTAGTCTATATGTTTCAGTATCAAAGTCCTCTAGTCCAGGTTCTAGTCCCATTTGTAGTCTTCGCTCTAATCTTATTCGTAGGCATTGAAGCAATCTTAGTCTGTCTTAGGAATAGTCTAACTTTTGATTTTACTTCTATTCTTGGTCTGAAAGGTTAACACCGATTATTTGTCTTAACAAAAGTATTAATCAAAATTCACGATTTAATATGCTTAAAATTTTTTTTACATTTATACACATTTCGATTATTTTCACGAGGGTAGCCATAAAATTAATCGTTGTATAAGTGGCCTTCTCAGTCTAACGCAAACAAGTAAATAGGTCTTATAATATATTATATATATATATATATATATATATATATATATATATATATCAGCCATTGTTAAAGCCGAAAATAAAAGTAAATTGCAGTGCGAAATAAATTCCTACAATATCTAGGACAATTCGTCCAAAAATATGCCTATTTTATCCAAATACTTCTAAGAAACAACCATAAAAACTTAAAGAACCATTATGAACCACCGTGATCTTGGTATCCGACATCGTCTTATTCAAAGTTTCAACCTTATGTAACAGGAGTAGTCTGAGTCTGCCTTAGTCACAATCTTAGTTTTAATCTTCGTCTTGATCTTAATCTTATAGTCTAATGCACCGTGATTATTATTGGTGTTTTCTTTGTAATATTATTATTGCCGGCATGATTTTTGCTCATATATCAGTACGTATTAATGAGTTAAGGTATAACGTCGTGGATATTTCAAATTTTGAAACATTAATGAAACCCATAAAATATAGCAATGAATTTAAAAAAAGACACGTCAAGTCCAGACTCAGCAATAATTTCTCATATCCAAAATATAATATACATATATATGCATTGGCCAAAGTGTGTAATAATTTCTTCTTACTAAATCAAGAAACGATATAGCGTGTACGAAAGTGACCTGTTGAAAAATGGAGTACGTTCTCGGCACAGCTCCTTTCTCCCCTGAGATAGAATGTGTCATGTAGCATACGTATATAGTGATGTTATATTACTACATCAGCAAACAAAGGGTGGTATTGGCAGTGATATTACTGCCCGACCTATAGTAGTGAAATGAACAGAGAATTTTTTACGAGGGTCGCGAGCTGAATTCTCGTGGCTAGGATCTTCGCTCTTCGCTCTGCAGCATCCATCGACGCAGAAAGGTTAACACGACGAGGTCGATTCGAATATGGTAACAATGTTTGCGTCTCGCATAATTGGCTCTATGGGGGCTCGATGGACGAAGCGCATATCGAGGAGACCAGAGGCATCCGACACGGGATAAAGAGATTTACAATGTTCCCGGCCGTAAAATAATCAATAAAATCTGCGTAAAGTAAAGAAACGGACGTGCGGCCATGATTTAGTGCGGAGCGCCGTGGCCCGTTTCCCAATAGCCGATTCTTTCCCTCGAGGGAAGTCAAAAAGTTGTCTTTAGAAGCACGCGAAATACGCAACGGTATACCTGAAGGCGCAGTACCCGCATTTTTTCAAGGCACGCCGTTTTTTATCGATGCTTATACCAAACTTCGGCGATTCGATTTGCAATAATTCTCGTAATAAAACTTCATTCTACGAATAATCATTATTAGATGAAGAAAGTGAACGCCTTATGTTGAAATTGCACTTTCACTTTGTGTTTTTGGCGGCAATTATATGATTTACTTTAATGATTTACTAATTAAATATTCAATATTCATTTTTAAAACAGTTTCAATAAGTTTTATTATTTACCGAGTATACAATATTCTACAATGCCCCGATTCACTTATTATGTAAATCCATATGGTCTCTATTTTGATCTCGTTTTTCTTATTGATGGGTCTTCTCAACCCTCGCAGATACTTAAATTCTTGTATCATTTGTCAAGATTAATCTGAAAATGTGTTAAAGGGTTCATTAACGGAAGGAAATGCGAATGAATTCAAAAAACAATATTTTTACACCACTGATTAAAATGTGCCATTTCTGAACATTGCTTGCCAGCTCAATCTTATTTCAGATCGTAGGAGAATCAGAACACCCTGAGTGAAGAAGAGCAGATGAAATCAGATTGTGGTACAGACCAGACATATTCATTACATGTGCAAGTTCAACGGACTTGACAACTTACATAAATTGAAATCTAAACTGGTAAAAGTTGTACCATTTACAATGTAAAACATAAAAATCTTTTTAATGTCGTACAACATGTTTCAGTAATTTATCATTAACATGCCCTATTCTGAATTTCCACGTCAAGTAACATTTATGTGCCATATGGGTATGATATTAAAAAACTAACTAAAAGTTTATACGACATGGCCATAAAATATTGAAAAGAAGAATGCGAAGCGCGAAGAAAGCGACGAAGTGGATGCGAAGTGAAAAAGAAAAAGAAAAAGAAGCAGGAAGGGAAGTCGAGGTACAAGAAAAATAAAAAATCTGAGAAAGATTGACGGTAAAAAATGCACGAAAATAATGAACCAAAATATGAAGACACAGTGTGAGAATGTGCAGAACTGCTCAAATTGATAAATCTATAGAAATTGCTTATACTACAGTAGATCCATATTGATTGAATCAATGGACATACATAATAGTGTCATATGCTGACACCGTTTTATCAAAAAACAATCACCAGAATATATTCATTTTCATAATGTAGCATTCATGGTAATAAATTTGTTAACGTCGAATTTGGTAATAAAATGTAATAATAAAATGTAATAATAAAATACGAAATAATGAAAAAGATAAGAACGACTTAAATACTTAAATGAGATTATGACCGAGCAACGATTCATAAATGTAACAAAATATATTTCTTAAATTCCTCTTTAGTTGGTTTACTGTACTTGTGATTGGTCCTGTTTCTCTCGCATGTTACATCTTCGTATAAAAGTCGCATCTTTCTGCCCGCTGCAGCCATTAGTCGGATTTTAACCTCGATAGATACTGTCAACTTTCCACACTTGGTACAGAAAATGTACTATTAAGCAACCGCGTTTATAAGAGCGCGTCAAAAATGATCCTTTACAGCCAACGATAACTAAAACCGCAAACGCAGATCAAGAAATTGAAGATAAAATGTATATATACAATGAAATAGGATGATATATGTATATGCATAAAGGAATTGCGTGCATTTCGGAATGGGGAGCTGTTAAAAGACCGCCTTAAAAAAAAATCTCATTACCATTCAGCTTTGGCACCGGTGCTGCAGTACACCGGTCGACGCAAACTCGTGAATATTCAAAGCGCTGAAGTGATCCTTCTCCTTTTGACGCCTCCTATTCTTAAGCTGGGGGCGTGTCGTAGTGCGATGCTTTTGAGAAATTAGTGCTCGAGCAAGAAAACGCATTTTAAGATCTTGTAGAGGAGATGATCGATGGAATATTCAGTGAGTTTTTAGGCGTATCAAATTACACGTTCGCGAATCTCAAAGTCCAAAGTCCGCGCCTACATCGATCCTTCATTTATCATTGGCAAGCGTACGGAGAGAAAAGCGTTTTCGTATAGCTGCAACTAAATTAGTTTAAGCGAGGTACTAATTAAGGTTACGAGCCACTCTTAAAAGTTGCGAAAGTCAGTAATTTCTATTCAATCGTTCCATTCAATAATGTTTGGACATTAATGGGCAACGAGCCATTTTTCCACGTGCGAAGAAATACCGACCAAAAGGTATAAAATATCTCTAATAAGTGGATTTAGAATGGTTGTGATATTATAAATGGACAAACCTTCATTTCAGCTTTTTAAAAAGTAACCGCATTAGATTAGAGAATAAAAAATAAACGCTGTATTTTTCGTGATCTTGATAGGTTTCTGTCTCGGTATAGTTAAAGTAAAAATAAATCGAAGAATAGCAATTAAAATAACAAGCATGTAGAAATACACATCGAAAAAAAGAGGATAATTAATTGAGTAATTAAAAATAAATAAGCGCAGATTTGTATTAAATCCGTAAAAATTTGTATTAAAACGTTATATTAACTCGGAATTTAAATGTTACTCATAATATACATGTACTCGCAGCAGAAGCGTAGATAGACAGTGAAAATTATAACATTACGTAAAAAAATTTCAACACTGTGGACTCAAACACATCGACGAGTTGAAAAAGCACGCGAATGAAATTTGTAAAATTATACCCACGCGAGTTAACGAGTTCAATTAATGTAGTGGCTTGGATGTAAAAAAAGTGACGCGCGGTAAATAAACGAGTTACACTTTTAAGTAAGGTTAAACTGTGCATGAGCAGATTAATCATCGGAGATAGTGAAGGAGTGTTATTAGTTTTGATAGAAGAGTAACGAAGATCGGAGGCATCGATTGGCTGTTTTATTACATCGTAATTAAACAACATGGCGGCCACTCCGGTTAATCCACTTCTCGGCGCTAACGTTCCTCATATATGGGATGGTGCGTCTACGTAGGGCAAAAATGCCAATACTTCATATCAATTTGATGCTGCGCACTCGCACGCGTGATAATATTTCCCGTCGGTTATTACACACGTTTACCCCGACGATGTCTACAACCACGGATGAATCTACGCGACTGAAAGAAAATATATAATGAATGCCTTATCATTTCTGGACATTCAAATAACATGTAATTGACAAGTTTTCTAACGAATAACTGACAAACAATTAATATATGTATATTTTATATGATTACACAATAATAATAATTATCAAGAAAGTCTTATTTTCTATATTATAATAATGATAATAATTACAATAATCCACATTACTGATAAAAGATCAAAATGTACCAATTATTGTTATCCCGTGAAGTAAATAAACGCATTGACCATGAACCATGCACAAACGCAACAAAAAAGTATGTACAAGAACTTTTCATAAATGACACCCAAAGTACAGTTATCGTTAATGAACTGATGCACAATATTTCTCTATAATTACATAATATCGATTATGATGATACAGCTTGATATGCAATAGGTTTTAGCAACGTTATTCCATTATATACATATTTTCCATGACCTCGAACAATCCAACCGTGCAACAAGTCCATGACACCATAAATAATGAATAATAAATTCGATAGTACATTATCGCAGTTGTATCTCCGATAACCATCGAGATCAAACATTGTTGTCGTATCATCATCATGCAATATGTAATGACGTTTCAAAATTATGTACTAATAAACATCTGTCTACGTTGCTTTGAGCCTTGAAAAACTTACATCAAAGGCATTTGTCTCTTTCTGACATGGAACACATTCCGATCATGCGGTATAATGTTGCTTTTAAATAAGTCAACAATTGCTATGTGGAGTTGTGCCAAGTTGATATTAACCGCAAACAACCTTACCTCATCCAATTGCACCTTCCGACAACCATGTGTTGTGCCTGCTATTGGAAGATTCGAATCATTTTAGGAATGTAGATAATAAAATGATAAATTCTTACCTTAATTCAAGATGACATTATCTCGCCTCACTTGGCATGCTCGTTAATAATTTGCTAGCTTCGTGATGTCAAATACAGACTGTTGAAAGACCTTATCATACGTGATGACTTTATTATTCGGAATTTGATGTCGTCAATGGATTGTATCGTACACATATCTAAATCTAGATGATCATTTGACACCAATTTGCAGAATTCCTAATTGAAGTTCGACACTTGGGGCCTCTTCAGATAAGGTAGACTTCGCTGCCTTCGGCCGGGTGCTCAGTCGTTCGGTGCTTAAGGCCGCTAATTTAACAAACTTCATTGATCAAATTAATGCAAGGAAACATCAAAGAACAGATTATTATCAATCAGCAGGTAGATGCATACCGATAAATAACAAATGATAAGTAATTTTCCCACAATCATAATATCAGTTATATATTTGAAATGTCTTTTACTATTTTTTCATAGTTGATTTGCATATATACATGTCTGCTGAATCATAGGTATTTGATCCAGATTGGATATCAGAGAATTGGAGATAGCTCGACTTTTCATTGATCAATTTTAAAATACCCATGACTATTTTATTCGTTATATAAATTCGAGTATTTATAGTTGTCATTCATCATTTTTCTCAATAAACTAAGAAAGATAGTTTGATGTTCAGATATACCTTGTAATATATCATTGTCTTCCAGACAAGCATGCACACGAAGTGAGGGATGACAAATGTATTTACTAATTGATTTAGTTTGATAGTAGATGGTAAGAGCGAAGCGAATATTTAATAATATTTGACAGATATGCTTATTAACTATTTATGAAGTAAATTCATTTCGTGTACCGTTATTACCAATTGCCTAGATCCTATTATTATCCCTTTGGTCTTCATTGCATTATTTAAAAACTTATGTTTTTTTGGCTCACTTACATGCTGCATTGCTATCTGGGTAAATAGGAATATAAAAATTTACCTTTGATTTTTATGAATGGCTCTCCAATTTGCCTAACATGCCATTTCTATATGTCGTCGGCAAAAAATGTTGACGTTCCATTTAGCACTTATATACATAGAGTCCTCTCATTATAGAATAATATTGCAAGGGCTGATTCTTAGCACAATTTTAAACAGAAAAGTCCTCTTGTATATAGTTTCGTGATTAGATTGAGAGTTTTAATTATGTGAATTATTCGTAAATTTAAATATACATTACGATGAGGGTCCATTAAAAGCATCATTTGGTATTCCATTGGTTCACCTGCAAGGGCCTCTCATGTCAGTGTCTTCGAAAAATCACCTTGCAATAATATTATCCGTCAATGGTGGAACACCCGATATATATTTTATATATGTATATTTTGTGTAAAAATGATTATACATATACATAATGTAAAAATAATCGTTTTCAAAAACAAGGTAGTATTAACCTTATATAAATTATTTAGCAACGTAGAATAAGTTTAAGATAAATGTTAAAGATTTACTCGTTCTTTGTTTGGATGATATAAATGAGAAATTGTTCTTTCTTGTATCACTTCTATTAAAGTATAATTAAGGATACTTTTGCGGATGCAGTGGCGCTTTTCTATTTTCATATTTACAAGCAAGTAGCCTTTATGCGCGGGGAGTAAATATACGTTCATCATCATTTACATCGTGTTAATGCGGTTTGTTGCCAGCAGCGCGCGAAATAAGAGTAAATTACGCGAAATATTGTCTTTTTGAGGGAATCACCGACACTTCCCACAGGCATAATTGTGCCGACGATCGTTGAAAATCTTGAATGTTCTCACCTAAAAGCGCTTTTGTGGTTTTCTTTACAATCGCATCCGCAAAGTGACTTTAACCGGTAATTGAATCCGACGTGTATAGTTAACGCCGTTCTCTCGTCGGTGATGTTGCCCGCACATTGGAAGCAATTTATCCAAGTACATGTATAATAAATTGTATAAGAATCACTGCTCATGTCCATATGTGCACATTACGCGAATATCTCTGGTTGTATTAAACTATAATTTTAGGCAATTGTCAAAATGTATTTATATACTTTGAAGACTCTTCAGACATTTCAAAGAATTCCGGCGGATGAAGGAAATTCAACTCTGATATTAATAAAGAATCTGCAGCGATGTCGATACACTTTTCTATTTTCTTACTTTTTTCCTTCCAACTTACTTTATATGTACATCGGAGAAAATTAATTTGAAGAAAGAATAGTTTATTATAAGATCACTTCTTTTATGCATGTTAGATCCAGGGATATTATAAATGTTTTTTCACGAACAAAAGAAACGATTGTTAAAATTGGTAGACTGTAATTTTCAGATGATTGAAGAAGGATTCAAAGGCGGTTTACTTTATTTTAAGATTCGAAACTGAACATTTAACTCCTACCAAACAAGATCGACATCCTTAACGTGACAGTGTCTAATTCTCACTTTTTTACTCCAAAATCCAAACGAACTTACAATTGCTCAACCGTTTATTTTTGAAGATTTTCTTATGAAATACTGTCCAAATCTGTAGTCTCATCTCCATCCTCCTCTCCAGCACAAACCTTTTGCGTTACCAAAGTCAAACTATAATTGGTGATGGAACTGCTCTAATTTAGAACCACCTTAATATTGCGCAAAGAATAAAGAATACAACTGCAAGAATGAGGTGAAAATCAATCTCTTTCTCTTTATCCTACGTCAAAATGGATATATTATTTTTTGGACAGACCTGCATCGAAATACTTGCAACATATTCTGCATGCGCGTAATGCAAATAATCAGTATTGGAATCCTCTTAAAATCGGATGAAAGGTTTTGATTCTTCATCAGCCACTATTATGTCAAAATAAATAATAACACTTTGTTAAAACTTAAGCTTGAACTTTGAATTTTGCAAATACGTGAGCTCATACGAAATCGAGCAGCATTTACACAATACAAGATCAAGATGTATTTGAATCGACTTACAATACTATTCTATTAGGTTGATGCACAATTGCGCAGTCCTATGGAGACGTCTCTAGATATTGACAGCACGCGATACTCAATATTCATGAGATTGTGTAACCTTTACTTTATTCTGTCGCGGATAATACATTCTCATATAACGACAATTTTTCTAACTCGTACATTTTCTCGTATAGTCAAATTCTCATTTACAATGCGCATATATAAGGGCATATGCTGCATATACAAAGCACGCAAATGCAAATGCCATCAGAAAATAATTTTCTCACCGAATGCACCCTTACGTTTTTTGTTGCAACATATATGAGGAAGTGAATGATTTCCTAGAACTTTTATAAGTTTGCCCCGTGTTGGCAAAATCCATAGGATAATGATCAAGCAAGAAAACAGTCCGTTATTTCTTACACTATACTAACTGATTAAATGTCATAAATTGTTGCAAACGCCCAAGTGTAGTAAAATAAAGAATAACAAAAAATATATTTGTAATGTACATGGACGTGTGATCCGTACACTGGTCAAAAAATAATAATAATAATTTATCAAAACGATTGTTTTAATATTGAAAGTCATGTTATGTACATCGACTGAAGGCTGAAGAGAATGAAAAATGTTTTTAAATAACATAAATTATAAAAATTTTCGATAATATTTAACGCGGCCTAAGTCCACAAAGTATTCGCTTGTCAATATAGAGTAACTGAAAATTAGGATTTTATTTACATCGACGATAAAAGCAACCTTATGCATGTAAATACAAAAGATGCTCCGGTGGCATATAAAAGATTTTTGGAACTTATTGGTGTTTGGCCTTTACAAGAAAATAATTTTCAGCGCAAATTGCGATTGGTTGTGGTAACGTTCCTTCAGGTACTCTTTATCATCAAATAATTAAATCTTATATACCGTATGATTTCTTCAAAGCCGGACATACGATAAACGAGGATTTAACTGCAAGTGCCTGTTTTTTAAATTATGTTTATATATATATATATAATACAAGTGCCCGAATAAAAAATAAAACAATGGGGATCTTGTCGAATAAATATATATCTTCGAAGTACTCAATCATGTATATGATATATTATATATGTATATGTTAAACACCGATTTCCATATGTATGGTATTGAAGAACTCACCTTGTTTATATGTACATATATGCCCAATTTTCAGACTTAAAAACATGTACGGAATAAGTATAAAAAGTACTCTTTAAGTCCTTCTATATGACACAAGATTTAAAGCACATTTTTCAAATACCTCTTTAGGGGATCTTTTTGAATTCGTGAAAAAGGAGCTCAGACTCATAGGCTTAAGGAATACTTTTCGTATTCATTCTTTCCAACTTTTTGACCTCTGCTGATTGGGCGCATTACAAATGTAAGCGTAATAGAAACTTCAAATTTTTTTTTTTTTTTTTTTTTTAAGTATCCAACTATACTCATTTAGCCTTTTTTTGTTGTAAATTGACCGAAAAATTCCAAGATGAAAGAGGGTTCAGAATCAACCGATATTATTTTTTCATCTAATAATTTTAGAAGACGAATTCAAATGGAACTTTATTCTTGAATAGGTTTCCTTTCTAGGGCACTGTTTGGCTGAACTGTATTTTTATAAAGGAGATATTGCCACAAAGTTCGACATCTACCTGACGTTGGTCTGTAGTGTTTTGTCGAGTATGAAACATTTTCAAATGATCATACACAGCTCGAAAATAGTGAAAAATCTGCGGTCTTTTAACAATGATTGGGCAACATGTAGAGACGAGACTTCATTAAAAATTATGAAACATCACATGGACTTCAGCAATTTCTTTTGTAAACTTATGGTTTTCTCGTCGATTTCAGCTGGCAATTTATTCCTTTTGAAGATAATAGTATCAAATGTGATCATAAAATTGAATCAATCGTCAGATGAAGAGGTCGAGATGCACTTATTGGTACCGATATCATTTTTACGACTGGAAGTACTGAATAAGTATTATGTAATCATAAACGCCTTTCAATATATACAAGGTATGTGCATTTGTTTGTGCAGTCCGGCGGTAGACAGTTTCATTTTTGGAATAACTAGTCACTTATGCGGCCAATATGAGATTTTAAATATGAAATGGCGTACACTTCAATGGCCAGAAACTGAAGAAAAAATCATTTTTACGGAGCGACAAACCGAAATATTCACTCTCGTCGAACGACATCAGCACCTGGTGCGAATGGGCCAGAATTTGGAAGGCACCTTTTCCGGCATTTTTTTCACACAAGTTTTCATGAATATATTATTCGTATGCGTGACTGGTAAGTTTATGTTTAAAGAATTGTGTAATGTACTCTGATATAAAGAATTAATCGATTATCGGATATGGCATATGTGATATTATTTTTGGCAGGAATCAGTCTGTTTAGATCTTTCGATACCGGAGACTGGATGGCATCTGCGATTAATTTAATGGGATTGAACATTATAACTGTACAGACATTCATATTTTGTTATCTAGGAGACTATCTACTGCACAAGAGCCAAGAAATCGTAGAAGCCGTGTATTTTGGGCTTTGGTACAATTTTAATTCGAGACTCAAAACGACGATCTTTTTTATTATGATAAGAGCTTCCAAACCAATATGCCTTACTGCTGGAAAATTCTGCAATATGTCTCGCGCAACTTTTATTAATATTCTTAAAACTTCGGCTTCGTATCTTTCCGTTTTACGACTTATGGTGTACACAAAATAAATTCTTGAATTGTAAAATATTCCCCATCGTATCTTGTAAAAATCCAACACTCACCACAATTATAGGAATTTTTAGAAAATATAGTTTTCGTGTTTTTCAAATGTCATACGAATCTGTTATTTTTTCTTACAACAAATTAACTTACTTTTAAACTTATTTGCAAAGTTTTTAAAAAGTTATACTTACTTTTAATTCAATCAATCTAATGGAGACTGATTGAAAAAACAATTTATCTGTATCTATTCTTCACCCAAGTGTTTTGAATTTAGGATACTTTCTTTTCAACATTAAAATTCATCAAGATTTGCAAAACTAACTTTTATTGTGAAGTTACACTTCACACATTCTCATATATGAATCTCTTTACATATAATATATCATAAATCATCTGCATATTAGACTTATAATTAGTTTACCATTATTATTCTTTGCACATGTTAGTTTCTTCGTGATTCTTAAAACGTAATAGTACGCACCGTGTTTATAGTAAAACACGACTTAAGCATTTTTGTGAAGATGCACTTCAGAGATCTTAAACTAACTCGGGAACAAAACATTCACCGAGATTGATCACTACATTGTGATTGATTGATTTATCGTGATTTGGAGGTATAAGACACAACGGTTACCGTTAAATGGCATTAGAAAATATTGCAATACCCGCGCACTTAATCTATCGTCGTCCACTCTCGTAGCCTGGGAAAAGAAGAATCAAGATCATTGATAACGTTTTGTTAACGCTGATTCGGAAATTTTTGTTCAACGCATGTCGACAGGTTGGACATGAATAAACACCAGCAGAAAAACTTCGCTTTAAGCAACTTCGGCAAATATTGTGTGCACAGGGTGTTGTTACCGGATTGAATACCAATTCTTGACAGCAGACACACACGAATCTGTCAACAGTAGTAATGCATCATTTATTTAGAAAACTTGAAACGCCAAATCTTTCGAAAGCTCTTTCTTTTTTGTTGTATACTTACAATTCTGAAACATGCTGAAGAAATTCAGTTTTGCCGTTGAGTAAATAAGTCTTGCATTCCTTCCACGGTTTTGCATTAACCTGATCTTTTTCTATCAACTCCGATACATTCGTATCGAGTTTGTACTCTTCAACTTTGTGTCGTTTCTTTTTCTCTGTCGTTAAAGTACGTGGACTTTTTGATTTTGCCTTTTTATTCGATTCATTACAGTTTTCCCTTTCTTCGAAACCATCTGGTACTTGCATTTTCAATCCTAATTGTTTGATTCTCCATTCTCCTTCGGTCGTCCATGGTGCTGGAATGGGGTCATCCCTCCTCAATAAAAATCGCCATATTCTATATCCGTCTTCATTTATTTCGGGAAAGTATTTCACTACTTTATAAATTCCGTCGTACCTGAAAATTGAAACCATTTCTATTAACGTCAAATTTAACAGGGGTAATATGAAGTTGAGAAACACGAATGCAACCCAATTTGTTTATCTTTAATTAAGAAATGTACAAATGAATAATATTAAATAACAAAAGTTACCTGTTTCCTTCTTTTGGAGCATATTTACTAAATTTCGCCAATTTGTAAGTTCTAACGACTCGAACGGGAATGCCCCCTCGCCAGTCGGAAGCGGTTGCGCCCACTTTGTTATTGAATTTGGCGTTGCAATTTAATGCTAAAGCTTTATTAGCTCGCGTCAATTCTTGATCTGAAGTCTGCTTCGCGGTCCTCTTATTACCTTGGAGAAAAAAGGTCAAGTAGAAATATTGAGTAACACAAGTAATTAAAGTTTAATCTTTAAACTTGGTTTTTTATATCGACCCACACTTCATCTGGTCTCCCGAATCTGGTCACTTTCGGGAAAAAATTATACGTATACTTCATCCTTTTTGGACATGCTGAGGCTATAAGAGTAGCTGATTAGATTTTGGAATATATCCATATTAACAAAGTGAAATGGTGACTTAAAAAAAAATTCTAATTGCAAAATAGCGTAGTTTTCACATTTATTAATCAATAATTGGAATAATAAGTATTCAAAATCGTCGTAAAAATACGAGGAATTTTAAAATTCATTTACTTTTTACACAAATTGATTTCTCTTCATTTTTCAAAAATTTGAATTTTATTGAATTGTTAGCGCGGCGTTTCCTAAATTCAGTTGAGTTATTTACGCAGAAAAAAAAATCGGTCAATCTTACAGAAAAATCTGTTAAATTTACAGATTTTATGCTAATATGCTAGCAGATTTTTGTTGTTGTAAATGTTATCGATACTTTTTATTTGTTAAATCTGTTAAATTTACATGTTTATTCTGCAGGACGTATACGATTATTTGAATGGCGATGATGAATGACGATCACGGATGACGACGTCAAATGATTATATGACACATTATGATGTTGGATAATGATAAAGATTATCGGTTATCATAAAACATCATCGACTGGTAATATTGTTCGTCGTCATCATCGTCATCTGTCAAAACATGCTCCAGCATCCTCCATCATTTAGAATTATCACCCGTCCGTTATCTGTCATAACCTGACCTGTCCTGTCATTTTCGGTCACCATCCCCGTCATATTCTTCTATTATGATCATCATTATCCATTATCATCCAACAATATCAATCACTATAATCATCTGTCATTTTCATACAACAAACTTTTTTCTACATCGCGCTTGCATTATGTTCGTCATACCCGCAAATTATGCATGTAGCTTGTACAGAAATATAGCTTCAAATTTTACAGATATGATTTGTTTATTCGACACAACTTTTGCGTACACCGAATCGAAACTTGTAACAGAATATTTTTTGTACATACTACAGATTATTTTTGTCCGTTTATTTTGTTTTTACGAAACGTACTATAGACTGACATTTCTACTAGATATCTCATCAGTATATTTATCATTCATTAGGCTGCATACCTATAATTTAAAAATTAACATATATCATAAATTCAAAAACGTAGACACGCAAATGTTGTATATAAACTAATATTCATGTAGATATGAGCGGCGATTTATGAAAATAAATATCGAAAATAAACATTGCTGACGAAGGTACGAATTCGGGACCGCTGTCGACCTCGATCGGCAGTTGCCGGTACCGTCAGCGATTTTCCGCGGTCGGTGCGTCGTGGGAATTATACCTCGGATAAAGATGGGGTAATGTCCGCGTCACACTTGCTACGGCATAGACCGTCGAATAGGTTGCTGACGATACCGACATTTGGGTAGGGGGGACTGGCTCTGGGTGGGTGTTGTGTTGTCTGTTTCGTCATGTATATACTGTATCTGAGTTGTCCATCCTTTACCTCTCCACCCGAGAGCCGACCCGCGAATAGACAAAATGTCATTAAAGCGGGGGGGATAATTCCGATTCCGTTATCCTAATATTCATGTATATATATATATATCTAATTACGAGTTCTAGTGACAATTGCTTAGGTGGTCAACGCTTTATGAAGTCATTTCTGGGAGACTAAAATTTATCGAATAATTGTTGATGAGACTCTTTGATCAGGAGAAAACTGAAAATGAGTGCAAATATAATTACATTTTGTAATTGTGTGCGTAAAGTTAGTGCGTCAAGTTTAGATGCATATCATTTTATTTACGCGTCACTTTCAATGCACACTTAACTTGTTTACATCACGCATCACATCAGCCAGAATCCGTATATGTGCACTTTAACCAGTGTAAAGAGAAGCGTCTAAAATACGTTACGCATTATCTTTACTCATCCAGATACAAAAATAAGATACCTAACTCGTGCATAAAAGTGTACTTTACACCCTCGTTAGGTAATATACGATTTCAACATCATGTGACGTTGACTCCGCTCCGTTGTGTCTTACTTTATACAAGTCACCTTTCGATCGTGAAAAATGGTAAAACCATATAAATGACGCTACAACGGGTAGTATTAATATATACACTGTAATGGTAACTGTTGAAGGATTAAAAAAATATGGATTCATAGGTTACAAAATGAGGAAAAAATATATAATATGAAAAAACATATTTATTAAAAGAAACTTTAGTGCAAGTTATTTAACTAAAATGACAAACATGGTGGCCCCCCACGTTACCACCTCGACGTCTTTGAATTTTGATTATTTTTAATTCTACTTATAACGTATTCAGGTCAGCTTTTTTTCTACTTTCTGTTGTATAAATAAATAATATAATATAAATATAACATAATATAAACAATAAAATTAAAAAATCACGTCTTGGTTGGAAAAAATCGTTATTCACGACCTTTTTAAAGAAAAATATTCGAAATTCGAAATAGTGGATTGAAGATGGCCGTTAGGAAGGTGTGAAAACGCGACAATTTAGAAAATCTGACGTCGGATTTAAATTCAGCGACCCCAAAAAGCACCGAATATACATTTCTATCACTATCATTGCAGATACACACGTAAGTGCTCGCCATTTTTAATCCATCATTTTGAATGTTGATAAGCTGACATTGGATTCGTAATCATCGACCTCAAAAACCCCTATATGATAAATTACATGAGTTTTCAATCACTACAGAAATGTGCGTATTCGGCTCAATGGGTTAAAACACCGGTTTCATCTATACGATAATTCATTTTCATTTATAAGATAACTGATCGTGTAATATTATTTATTTCCGTGAAAGCAGCGAACGTCGGTAAATAATTTTGATTCCTCGTATAAAATGTCCGTTTATAGATTAACTTCAAAGAGAATTTCAATATTTTAAAGAGAAAAATATATATTTAATAAGCGAAAAAATAGATATGTTATGACAGCAATTCTACCTGATAAATCTCGACCTCCAGATCCAGTGTATAAAAATTCATTACCATTGTCGATGTCTCCGTATCCATCGGATACAACAATCGAATAAGCACAATCCGTTTCGCGTCCATGGATTCCAGCCACGGGCGGTTGGTGCACTCCAGCTTCTGATACCTTAAAAAGTATACCAATAATGAAAAGTATACTTGAATATCCAAACTTCAATAAACCCACAGTCACGGTCAGGAAAGATTTTTTCTTTTTTCTTTTTTAATTTGTTAACATCCCACGTAACGGGTGGTATATAATATAAAGTAATTTCATGGGATTTTTTTTTCAGATTTTGTCGAACACTTTGAAAAGCGGTGTGTTGTTTGTAATGTTTCAATCATTAAAAATGTTTTATATTATTTTCTGTAATTTTCGTGTTTTTTTTTTTTTTTTAGATATCTCGTGGTCAAACCTTAATTTCTAACGTCATTTTCAGAACTTTTAATCTTCACCACCGCATCAACGTCATCCGTCGATGACGTTTTTTTTTCTCGTTTTTTAATTTTTAATTTTTTATCTCTCAAAATAAATCTCACGACTAGAGGAACATCTGGTAAAGGTTTCATCAAGATCAGATGAGAATAATGGAAGTTGTCGAATTTTAAAACCATGAAGTTAATTTATAATCATCACCCTGTGTGTTCGAACAAATTTTGTAAGATACGCGAAAATACTGTTTTAGGAAAACTACGATTTTATATTATGATTGGCCGAAGAATACTTTTTTTAACTGCAGTTATGAATTATTATACACGTGTATTAATTGTTATGTAACTGACTTTTTTTGATACTCTTTACGTACCCCAACTCTGTACAACCAACTTGAACCAACTTCTATTCCGGGTATAGGACCTCTGTGATTGGTTGGAACGATCGTGCAATTTTTAGTCCGGCCGACACATGCCATTCCCATTCCCCAATCACGCTTACGTTTACCATTGCTCGCAGCTTCGCTTTTGGCGTTACGTTTTTTCAAAACGTCACCTACCTGCAATTATTTCATATCAAAATAAAGTTTAAATGTCGCGTCTTTGCACGTACATGTAACAAAAAATCATGCATGCGCGTACATCACTTACGGAAAAGTAAACCAAAAATATTGTTCGGGGTCCGAAATGACACCCAAGTGGATTGAAACACTAAAAGAACTCGGATTTACATCCAATTTCATAGTGGAGTAGTATATCAAATTCAATGCAAACATTGCAATACATCATATGTGGGTGAAACGAGCAGATTGTTGAGAACACGAATTAATGAACACAAAAGAAATATATATAATTCAAAAGATAAGTATACAGGGTTAACGTACACAGATTAGAGACAATTTTGATCATGAATACATACTTGTTTTAGCAACAGAGAAAATACATGGTAAAAGAAAACAAATTGAAAATTATTTTATTGAAAAAATAGATAATACAGTTAAGTTAACTAGTTAACATAAGATTTGAAACGTCAAATTTAGCACAACTTTATTTTTCGCTAATGTAAATAAGTTTCAATTTTGTTTGTTTACATTTATTGATTATAACAGACCTATCATTTTGCCATACAACATCACGACATACCTTTTGTTTTTTAAAAAAATGTGTTTTTATTTTTAATTATTTTAGTTTTTAAATGTATTTATTTAAGTTTAATTATTTAAGTTTTAAATACGCCATAGATGAACGTTAAATGTATTAGTTTATTTTTATTCAGTCCAATTTTCCAAGCATTATTCACTAATAATTATTACATACAATTGTGTGCCGTTTCAGACACCGAACGCATTTTTTTCTGTGAGGGATATGCATGTATAGCGAATCACTCTGAGAAAAGATTAAACTGTGATTACAAAAATGCTTAAAAAAAAAGTCGGTTTTTTCGTGTTCTTAATTAAGTTTTATAAACGGCATTTAATATTTACATGATTACACGTACTATCGTATATAGTGCAAACCTTTTTTTATTTAATTTTTTTTTTTTTTTTTTCTTTATATACATAAATTTTTATTTTGACGTGATGATTTCTATGACTAAATGACTACGAAAATTTTCCTCAATTTAAACTTATGAGTGAACAAATAAAAAAAAAATAAAAAAAATTAGTAATAACTTTTTCCTATATTCTCATGAAAAACGTAAAAAAAAATATTCCCCTAATAAATCTACATCATTTTTGTTCTATGACACTTTCACGTAACAGCAATAATTTTCAAAATATTGGACCTAAATTAAAAATGAGTAAAACGTACGTTCCTTCTTCAATAACTCGGAAATCATTGTATTCTTATGAGAAAATGTTATAGAAGAAAAATTATACAGTTTTAATGGAACAATATGAACTGGAATCTCAAAATGTAGGAAACACTTTGCGCCGAGATTTTCCAATGTTCGGGCATTTTTTATTAAATATTTTTAAAAAAATTGATCTCTTGTCAAAATTGCTACGAGATGAAGCAATATCATGAAAATTCATTGTGTAGAAATAGCAAAATTGTTAATTGAATCGTAAATGTATGATAGTTTTTAGATCTGTTCTGCACCAGTATTCCTGTTTTTTCTTTTTGCTTAAACCAAAATAAACCTAATCTATAAAAATGCGGTTAAATATTATAGGATTTATTTTACCTATTTCTGCTCTAAAAAGATGTTTACCACGTTAATTCACCCGGTAGCTATCAATTTCTAAATAAAAATATATAAAAAATGGTTCGAAATTAAAAAATCCCCTGTCCCCGTCAGGTCGATCGAGGGCCTTTAAAGGAAAAAAGGATCTGCACTATACATTTTTTAAACGAAAAATATGATTTCACTTAATTTACATATGGATAAAAAGTGTGCAAAAGAAATATAATGATTTTAACAATTCTGAAAAAAATCGACATGTTACAGGCGGGTATGTGTTTTGTTTTGTTAATTTTGATTGAAAACTAACATTTTAAATGTCACCATGAAAATATTGGGTAATACATATATTTTGTTTACACACACCCATATATATATACATTACATAGGTATATAAGTATACAATCGTCTTTCGTGGACACTTGTAGATCATGTTTTGAGATTTTGAGACCAAATTTTAAAATCTTTAATATCAAATCTTATAAATTTTTTAAACTGACCAAGCGATGTATAAAAGAAATGTATTATTTTATACATGATTAATAATTGAATATGATTATGTGATTATATGACATTTTCCGCGAATAACAGAAATTTGCTTTTTTCAAGGATATTATATCTTTAACTTTTTTCACGTCGAAGGATTAATGATGAAATAAGAAATAAGTGTATTAATTAATTTCGGAGTCACTAAATGAAAACTAGAATTTTTAAATTTCTTAAATGTATGAAATTTTAGTCAAATCTTTGTAATATAACATAAAGTTTGGAACTATCCCTGACAATGATTTTTATTGTAATTTATATTTGTTTTTTTTTTCTTCATATATGAAAATACTGAAAATATTATACAAAATTTACATCCATATTTTACATAATCATACATATATTTTAACTTATGATATATTTTAAATTTGGTAAAATCAAACTGTACAGAAGTATATGTGAAGATATAAAATACTGAGGATAATTACACACCTAACGATAGATTTTGTAGCGTCTCCATATTCATTGTAGTTAAATTAATACAATTTATTTATTTATTTATTTAATAAATATATACGGGTCATTTGACCCTTTACATTCGTATATAACAAGTCTGACAATGGAGGTTTAATCATCTAAAATATAAAAGTAAAAAACAATATATGTAATTTCAAGAAGAAAAATTAGTAACAAAGAAAATTTAATGTTATTAGTAAAAGGCCTGTATTAGTGCTATATCTTGCCGCAGATGGGAGAGTTAAGGTTTCTCAAAATCCGACGAAATATTGAGTGATGTCTTCAATTTATTGTTGTACTTTTTTTTAAATTAAATTTATTTATGTAGTCATTTTAAAGGTGTTTTCCTACTTATCGATATTATCGATTCCAACCAAAAGAGCACTACTTTACTTGCATATTGGTTCGGAAAAATCGATTATTACCATGTTTATAATGATAAATTCATTTATATATTTATATATTTGTTTTTCTATAAAAAGCTCTACTGTTTATTAACAGAACTTGTAAGCATAAATACCTAAAAGGGCTCACCGCTATCTACAACACGACAGTTCTTCTTTTGAATTTATATAAACATGATTAATAAAGTGATGTAAAATGGTGTTTTGACTTGTATTATAAAAATACTCCGCATAAAAATATTTGTTGCATATGTGATTCATTAAAATTATGTGTATTAAATTTTAAAAAAATAATTAAAATATTTCAATCTAATTTGGTACTTTATCAATAATTAAAATTACTTTTTGTAATGGTGAGCAATAAACAGTGATAATTTTCATTTAGATTGTATCTGCATTATTTTAAATATACCGTTTATTATTATTATATCGTTGTATTACTTACTCTCCATAAATTCACATTTTATTTTTTAATGTATGTCGTTTTTAAGTAACTGAATACAAAAATAATATATAAACTTGCCTTTATAATTTCATCTACATCATTCTTACATATCGGACAGTACCAATCATCCTGCGGTATCTCTTCAAGAGGTGGACTTAAACAATCTATGTGATATTCCGAGTCACATTCATCACAGAGTATAATTCGACTTGGGTCTCCTTTGCCACCACAAACTTTACAGCTGCACTCTCTGCACTTTTTTGCAGGAGCATCTAAGCATTTTGAACAATTAGCAGCAATTGCTCTTTTTTCTTTGCTAATTCGTGCCCTAAACTCTAATTCATCTCTATCCCTTATTAATTCGGGTTCTTCAATGGCGTAAGGATATTTCTTCAGCAAAACTTTACGTTTCTGCAATTCTTCAGCTTCGCTGCATACATTTTAAATCAAAGAAAATTTAATTTACATAAAAGAAATAATTCCACATTAAACACCTAATTCATCCTTTACCTTCCTATATACAAAGTACCGGTTAATGAAACAACTGATCCATTTATTAAAATATTTCCAATTTCAAAGTCGTACCAATAACCAATTTGTTGCCTTCTGTCAAGATTGTGATTTACCATTACTTTCTGGCCTTTTTTTAATTCTTCTGGTCTTAAAATATGCCAGGCTCTTGGTCTTATAAATTTTTCTGGCACGTTAAAAGGCTCAGCATACTCGATAAACTCCCATCGTACCGTGTAAACAAGATCTTCAGAAGACTTTTTCATGCTTATCTTCTCTATTACAGCCTCAAACCAAGCACCATGTATCTGATCAACACAGTCAATAGCATCACCAACTTTATAATAGTAACTTTCAGCATCTATCAGTTCTTCTGTTACGGATTCAACTCTTTCCATTGACTCTTTTTTTTCATTTGCATCATTAAGTGATTTATTAGTAATATTATCCATTGTTCTAACAGATAACTGTATTACATCATTGACATTTACTTTACAATCAAATAATGTATTTTCATTCTCCATGTGTTTGCCTCGAAAGTAAAGACGTTGAAGTTCTGACTTAATCGATAACTGCTTTTCAATTTCATCCTTAAAGTTTAACATTTAGATTTAAATTAATAATAAATTACAATAACTGTGGACATAAGGAATATATATCACTATAATTTATATAGCTTCCAAAATTAATAAAAATTAATAAAAACCAATTACCTTTAATCTTTTTATCGTTGCAGTTTTAGAAATATTTATATGCAATTGCTGCATACCTTCTAAGGGCCTTATTTTAACATACATATTGATTTTTGTGTACAAGATTTCCGTTTAAAAGGCTAAAAATCAACAAAACCAACAGGTGTTTTATATTTTTTTCAAAATGATCAAGGCATCGAAGTATTGCCTTCAACCTATTTTTCACGCAAATAATCGCGAAAAAATAGTAAATTCAATTTAAATATGAAGAGAAAAGCTCGAAAACCGATTGAAAAACATATTATGTATTATAAAAATGCATAAAATGCAAGGCCACATCATTATTGCCATTATTGCTAAATAAAAATAGGTTATCTTTGTGCGCTGGTGAAATCGCGATCATGATCGAAGAGGGATCGATTTTTTGCATTAATTCTATTGCGCGAGACGCAAGGCGGTAAACGGAAACCCGTTTACCTTTTACATCTTACTTTTATTCCTGACGTTCTGCACAGTCCTGATCCATATATATTTTACTAAGATGTAATTAAATATATATTTATCAAATAACCCATTTCACTTAAAACTAAAATATATCATAAATTTTTACTTATGATGCGATACTGCGAAATGTCGTCAAGTAGTGCTGATAATTTGACAAAGTTGCGCACTGTATTACCGACATAATGCAACAATACTATGTACATATGTATGCATTTCAATAATGCGTGTAAATTTCACGTAAATGTTGTCTTTGTTTATCATGTACCTCATGTACAAATGCATTTAAATTCTCGCAGATTATAGAAGGGTATACATCATTTATCAACTTCAGAAGTGTGCATCAGTATGATCAGTATTTTTTACGCGCCTTCTTACGCATTATAAACCACGCCTGATTTCACCAACGAACCCGAAAAATGCGCCATCTGTTCACGTAACGTGATATCTTGAAGGTTCTTACTTTAGTGTAGCATTCATGGTTATACATATATATCAGGGTTGCCACCTGGCCGGTATTTCACTGGCCTGGCCGGTAATTTCGTTCTAAGGCAGGTTGCCGGTACAGGTCTTTTACCGGCCATGAAAAGGCCGGTATTGCCGGTAAAAACAAACGAAACAAACGTATACACAGATATATGTATGCTTTGGGCGAATCGTAGGCCCGAATTAATAGTCGCGGAAAACTGACATCGAGATCTCGAACCGAGGGAAACTATATACTGTGATTGTCCAATGCCGTAAGAAGGTACATTTTCATTGGTTGAGTCCACGGTTCGAGATCACGGTTTCAGCTTACCGCGACTATTAATTCGGGCCCTATATATACCGGATGATTTTTCTAAGCAATTTTCATAGTTTATGCTTGATTAAGAAGCTCTATCGGTGGCATCGTACGACCGTGGTGGCATCGGTGGTAACGGGGGTAACGGGTCAATTCAAGCACGAACTAACAAAAATGGCTTAGAAAGATTCGACGTATGGTGCCCGTGACGGGATTTTTCCAAAGCGGTTACCTATCTATTGATGACGCTATTGTGAATCTCTGCGCGCGGATAGTGTCATTTTAAGTACATACATATTAATTACAAATTGTCGTGATTAAGATTCATCTTTGATCACCATGAGTGATACTGATTTAAGTGAAACGCCGACAAAGAAACGTCGTGTTAGAAATTGTCAATTTCAAGAAAGTTGGCAAAAATTTCCTGAATATTCTGACTGGTTGGCCCCTGCCAACGATAAAAATGATGCAAAATGCACTGTTTGTAAAACGCAATTTTGTAATCGGGTAGAAATTTGAATCGATGCACTAGAGGCATTTCGTGAATCGGTTCACGTTCCACAAATTCCGCAGTTCAAGTTCCATATTCGACCTGTCAAAAAAGTTACTAGGA
>JAPYZR010000430.1:0-79303 GCA_030522945.1 Trichopria nigra | reverse complement strand
GGCGCAAGCTTGGTCCTGACTCGCGCCCGGATATCTATCAAGGCGCGAGTCAGGGCCCAGATTGCGCCCGGATATTTAGAAACAGATTTCTACTAGGGTCCGGAAGTCCCATTTGTTTCCCCATTCGGCATAAATGTTCCCTTTTTATATATATATATATATATATTTTTTTTTGTTTTCAGACTCTTTTTCTGACTCTTTTTCTTCGGGAGTCGATAAAACGTTTCGACAATGAAGCACCTGCAAAAGTAGCAGCAAGTTCGAGGCTTCAGCCGTCGTTCGACAAATGCTCGACCGCACGCATCCGCTTCGCGGCTCGCGGCACAGTGATTATATTCTACTCTTTCTTTCTTGTAGCTATGGCTTTCTCCTTCTTCGCACTTAAACAGCTCCATCTTGACGAAACTGCCGACGATAAAGGGTTCTCTCGACATTCTAAAGTCGGTTCAAATCTCGAAGTACGTTTCGGTGAATGTATGCGCTATAAAGTACTTCATTAAAACTTGAATCTCAAGTCTGACTGGACAATTAGTCATCTGGCCATTTGCAAACGTTTAAAATTTCATATATCATAGTTTACCTGAAAACCGCAATCTCTCAATATTGGCTTTAGATTTCTCGGAGAAGCCTACTATGCCGATGGAACTTGTCTTTAATAGCTCGAGCCGCTTCTTCTTACTTGCTCATTGATAATTTTTAGAAAATACTTAAAAGACCGCCATTTTGTGATGTTATTGTGATGTGTTCCAAGACACATTCGGTTAAACTCGTACTACTTCGCGAATCGCATAGTAACATATTGATGCGAACCCTTCAGCTTCACCAGGATGATTCATTATTAAGTATATGTCCTCCTTCCTTTCTTGTTCTTTTTTTTTTTAACAATAAGAGTAGACGATGGAAAAAAACCTTTGTTTTGTAAATAAATCAAGAAACTTTACTAAAAATTATATATTTAAACATAATGATATAAAAGCTTTGCTGAAAACAATAACAGTATTTGCATCCATTTGCAATATTAGTGTACGAGTAAAAGTTATAATTCTAAATTGCAGATAAAACAATTCAATCATACGAGTTCACCGTGCCGTTCGACCGTACAATTAGCTCAATTAGTTAAGCTGAAATGGGTAATTGCATATAGCGTTTAGTCTATTTTCACGGACAGAAGAGTTTCCAAATGCGTATACTGTGCCGGAAGCGAAAGGAGAGAAGTGCTTAATAAATTTTTAGCAAATTGTAGGAATATTTCCAATCTACCCGCCGGACCAGTAATTTCGAAAATTGCGATGACTCGCGTAATTGGTGGAATGCGCATTACGCACCTCGCTCGAAACGAGTCGAAAAGTGAGTTTCGCAGCTGCCTGCTCGCGACAGTGCGCCGGGAACTATCAAGTGCCCTTTATTCGCAGTCGGCGAATGCGAGTGCGAGTAGCAGATGACAATCTCTCCGGTAATGCGAGGAACGTCGGGGAAGGATATTTCGGAGCGAAGCTACGAGAGAGGGAGAGAGGGACAGATATAGAGTGTGTGAGAGCGTCAGGTTCAAAGGTAGAAACGTGAGAAAGAGATGGAGAGAATAAGATATAGGTATAGATGGCAAACGATCGAGAGAGAGAGAGAGAGAGAGAGAGAGAGAGAGAGAGAGAGAGATGCTACGCAGCACGTAGGTCGTCGTAATCCTCGCACCGGAAGTACGCACCCCACGCGGGAGGGCGTGGTCCTCCGGCACATTCAGACTCTCTCTCTATCTCTCTCTCTCTCTTTCTCTGTCTCTGTCTATCTATCTCTGTCTTTCGGCTCTTCTGTCCTCTGCCCCTTCACCATTCCCAAAGGCCCTCACCCGCCAAGCAACGACTCGGGAGGAAATTCCCTCCCGCCCTTCGATGAATTCTAGCGATTCCACATTGTCCCGGGCTTACGCGTTCGGAAGAAAAGTCGGGTACACGCTACATCGCGCGAAATCGCTACGCAGGCTCCGTCCCCATTGGAAACTCGGCATTATTCGAACAAGAAGTATTAATCGTAGAGCGTGGTGGCTCGTCACTTAAAGAGACTTTGAAAATTCTTGGAGTGGAATTTGAAACCGTGGTATAGGGAGGAGGTGCGAATGTAAACCTTTTATTAATTCTGGATCGCCCGAAATACTTTTTACTTTAGGCTGTTATACTCGCTGCAAGTTCGGTTGATGTCATTCCGTTCGTTTTCGACGGCCACTACTGTCGGAGAAACAATGGAACCTTTCTAATTTTTAGAGGCGAGTTGTCCTATTTTAGCCAACTTTTTTAATTCGGGAATTTCGATGCTTGAAATAATTCAGGCGTCCTTGTAATATGTCTGCAAAAGAAACGGCGGCAGCGGCAGCGGCAGCGCCCTCGCCAATCTTAGGGTGCTTTCGCCAATTATAGTAGACTTCCGCTCTTCGCACCCTCGTTGTTTGCAAAACTCTGCTTCTTGCATCCGAAATCATCCGTTTCTTGCGGATTCCGTCACCCCTTCCTTTACGTCTGTATACATCCCTCTCTGAGGTTAGGTTGCAATTGAGCGATACAGGTACTTTTGACTACGTAGGCGGAAATTAATTTCTCATTGCCTAATGGTTCACTGAGGTAATAGCAGTCCAAGATTTCTTTTATTGCATATATGTTTTAGTGTTAAATGACGATTTAGACTTGAAAAAATCCAGTAAGAATTGGAATTTTTTAAAGGGTATATATACAGATAACAATAGAACAATATATAATTTGTCAAAGAAATCTCCCGTTTCCGAAAGATCGAAAATAAACGATTAAGTGCAAAAGAAGAAGAACAGAGGGAAAGGAATTAATTTAACATAATTACAAAAATGTGCAAAAAGGCTGCAAAAAAGACCAAATTTCCTCTGTGCTGATATCAGCCAAAAATATTATAATACAAACAGTTTCTAAAACATAAGAAAATATTAATACAACAGAATAATTGAAGCTTATTTAGAACAACATTAAAAATTCTTTTACGAGATTAAGAATTAAAAAAATATTCACCGTTAAATAAACGAGCGTACTTGATTATAAGTAGAAACTGAAAGTACGCACATTATGCGTAAAGATATATGTAGAATTTATCGGTAATTATGTGTAATGTAATTAGTGAAGCGTCTTCTTTGGATCATTTTAAAACAATTATGAGGTAATTCATGTGAAAGAAGCTTTGGAATGGCGAAGAGAGAGACACATTGTATTCGTCTTTCATCACATAAATCCTGATCTCACATTGTAACACGGCTGATGGGCAAAAAGATGACATTAGCAGGTTGCTTCGAACTCTTTTGAATTCACGTTCTGGTGGATTTACATAACCGCTCATCGATAAACAGCAACATATCTTGTTAGATACTCGCATCAATTGCGGTAACTGCAACTCGGCCTCGAGCACAGCCGCGAGTGCATGTGCATTTCCATGTGCAGTTCTATGTTCATATATATATATATATATACACATATTGGAATATATGCAGACGGCGGCTCGGCGGTGCGGCGCTCCCACGTTTCGTAAAGTGACGAGATTCTCAAGGTATATACGCGTTGTCGAACGATCGAACGATCCTAACGAGCGACTAAGAAGTTGTATATTTATACTCGTGTATACCGCGTGTGACTTGACAGGTTATACCTATATAGATTTCCTCTTTGGTTGGACTACAGGTTGCAAAGAAAAATATATATATGTAAGCATGTATTGTTTTTAGTTCACGATTATACGAAAGAAAACATATTATGCAATTAAATATTATTCTTGATGTTTTATTTATTTTTATTGACTTTATAAATTTAGCATACAAGCGATAGCTTTAAAATGTTTAAGCAGTTATGAGCAATATGCGTTCCTTAAAGTGACTTGTCATTTTCTGATTTGAAAATGGACATTTGGAACTGATCGATTGACGCGGCTATATTATTTCGACACTGTTATTCAATTTGAGCATTGAACGCTCGTTGCGCCATTTTAATTCATTAAAATTGGATTAATTCCCATATACCGTTTTATGGGAATGAATTAATGAGACTCACAGTGGATTCGGCCGTAAGTAGGAATTTCATTACGAAGAGGAACGGAAACGGCTTATTCGTTTCATTTAATTACCGGCCAATTGATGATTTTTCATTCTTTCGACTATTTTTAAATCAAATCATCTAAATTCGTTCCCGTGTGTTACTTAGAAACTTAATGAATCAATTTTAAGGAGAGATTTTCAAAAGCTCTGCAAAATAGAATCGATTGAAATGGATTTACTTCATTTCAATAGAATTCTCGAAACGTTTTAAGGTAACTGGACATGATGAACATATAGCTGGACAATCTAATGTAAATGGTAATGTTCCCTATGATACCAAACAAGTGTGTTAAAATTAATTATAATATAATAATTTATTAATTTATTAATATGTTGCATGATTTTTTGTATGACAATTTGAATCATTCACTAAAAAAACTGATTCAATCGGTTTCACGTGCAGTCAACGCCATCGGAACGGCTACTAATTAGTACCTAAAGATGTCGACTATACGAGCAATAACGATATCCAGGTTCGATTATGGAGAATTTTTATTCTCGCGAAAACAGTTCGCGTGCGTATCGGATGAAATGCAGAACAAACGGGAAGCAAACCTCGCGCTCGTTACGACGTGACGTCTTGCTAGTACACGGTACTACACTCTGAAATCGATACCGCGACGAAATAAAAGCTCCGATGCTTGGCTTCATTTAGCTCCATCCGATGCCGTAGTATACATTTTTATCTTACTGATATTCTATTTTAACGTAGTAATTTCCAAGTGAGGCGGATTATTATTTGTCCCGAAAAGAACATTATAATAACCTGCTCTTGTAATGAACGAAAGAAATAAATAAATAAAGATTAATTTTCTGTAATTGATTTTTTAAATTTCCTTAATAGTAATCCTACTTTGAGAATTAGATTGTATTATTAAATTTGTTTCTATGTATATGTCATACAAATTTCTTTTCAAATGTTATTATCAAAATATGTCGTATATTAGTTGGAGAATTTTATGGTCTCTAATTGGTAAGATGATATTTTATATTTTTTTGAAGAGATACATTGCAGTATAAATATCTATTCGTTTAGCAGACCGAGAGCAGACGTGTTGATGAATCAAAGCGGGTTCGGTGAAATTATGGCAAATGTATTTCTCAACATTATGACATTGTATTTCATGAAACCGTACGAAACTTTAAAATTGATCGGATTCGACTATACTGACGCATGCGCATGCACGCAGAAGCAAAATTGTCAAAAAAAAGAGCGAGTCTATAATGAGCAGTATTGTGGAATTAGGCAGTATAGCTGAATTTATTACCGACAGGCATAAGTATAACTACCAACAGGGCATTATTCTAATTCGAAAAATGCTACCACGTAATGTCCGTGCAGTGATTGGACTATACGTCGCGTAACATTACGCCAGATGGCTGCGTATATAGGAGATGCCAGATGGTACAAAGTCTCGCTTTCCCGCGACTCGCGATATCTTCCATGCCGAGTTGATCTTTATACCGCTTTCTCTCTCGCCCTTTATTTGCCTTCACTTTTATCGACATCATTCTTAATTTCAACGTGACATCGATAACAGCAACACGAGAGAGGGTGCTGCCTGCGCCTACTTATATCTGAATATGATTTAGCGCCCTTGGGACCTACTGGTTTCGCCAGACGAGCATTCGAGTCCGATGGGCTCGATTATTTTCATTTTAATATATGTTAAACAGTTTCGCATACGGTTATTCGATTGCTTCGCTTTCTCATCTGTCGAACATACATCAGGGGTCGAATAAAACTCTTTATATATATATATACTTCAATCTTCGTCTGTAAGTCGTATATATCGATATATGGAGCATACAAATATCAAACGTTTTAAAATCCGTGACTATATATATGAAATGAATTTATGGGCGAAATTCAGCTGTATAAATTTTGATTTAACATTTTAATACAGCATTTTATCAACTCATTTTCTAAGTTACACTTGGACATCAGGCGCGTATTTTTTCACGATAATTGAATTAAATTTATCAATTCGACCGTTCAATATCTATATTAAAGTATCTTAGTACAGACATAACATACATATATATGGTCAAAGAAATATAAGAATAAATAACATTGTTATTGAATCGCATCGGCATTATTGCTCAGTTGCCTTTATAACGATTAGAATTCAGTTTAGGAGTTTATTGAGATTATATTGGAACAATTCTAAATCAAATTGATCGGATTGGACCTGCTTTGATGTAAGAAAAAATAGATCACATTTGAGATTATAATAATATAAGCCTAACCTCAGACGAGATCATATGTATCATATATATATCATATCTATCACGTACGCGTTGCTGCGTTTAGAGTGTGGTGTCGCCCTGCTATTGGCGCCGTCGCCGACTTTTATATTTCTAATATCGACGCGTAGTTTTAGTACGTTCGGATGCTTGCAAGCCCCACGCACGTGACAATACATGCATTATATCGTTTATCGTTCATTCGGAAACAATGTTTGCCCATTCGGTGGAATCAATGTCATTATATTTATTATTATTATTATTATTATTATTGACTTGATAAAGAAGCCGCGTGCCAGTAGTATAGACGTGAAATATAAAGTATACGAATACGTCATGTTTTATGCGCGTCATCGATTGAAAATGGATTAAATGAAAAATGTATCGAAAAGGGTTATGCTGCGCGAGGCACGCGAGCTTATAAATATTCGTATCTATATAGTTCGATTCGAGTATACATTTTTTCCCTTCGCATATGATGGAGCATTTTCGACAACTACTCTGGTCGTTTAATAATTCCTTCCGAGGTCCGACTTTCTACCGGGAAAAAGGTCCCAGTCACGAACAGGGGTAGATCATCGTTTTTTATTATAGATCCGCGATAGCTATGCGATCGAAAAGCGATGGGGTCTGCAGTCGCGACCTATAGCCAGAGGAAATTGCGTCTCGAGCATAAAACCGAGTACGACCGTTCACATGCCTACTTCGTGCGCATTATCGAAATCGAATAAGACGCACGTATAATAAAAAGAAAGTGACACCCGGAGGTGCGGGGCGCGAGGGAATGGTGTCGGAGGGGCGGGGGGGGGGGGGGGGGGTGGTTTCACGTCACCGATATACCGACGAGTCGCGCTGCGCTCGAGCTTCCTGCGTGTCGCACGCAACGCGCTACATACATACATATATATATATATATATGACAACTCGAGCGATAAGCGAGAGATACGTCGGGCTCTTCTTTCGTGTTAGTGCATCTGCCGACGTTCTTTCGCACGTGTGTAATATATTTTTACGAATACTAGGTCAACAAGAGGTGATACTTTCCGAGTATCACTTTTTATTTGCGTTTAGTTGCGTATCAACTTGCGTTTCTTTCGCCGACAAGTACAATGTATTCACAAGCACGTAATGTAATTTTTACGACGACATCATATTTTGTTCGCGTCAACAGTTAAACATTTCATCCATGACGTAATCGCCTAGTTTTTGAAAATTAACATTCGTGACCGGGCTTCAGTTACAATGCGCTTGACGTACATTTATATATGTATATACCAATTCATCGATTTTAAACAATGAATATCAATGTTTCTATAGAAATAATTATGGTGAAAAAATGATATATATACACCATGTTAAATGACGTTAAATAGATTGGCGCCCTTTGCAGATGCCCCAATAATCCATGATATGATTTATATACTTCATCAACAAGCGCGAGCAAGGACGGTACTACTATATACGATTCCGGAGATTCGCTCGAAATTGGAAAGGGCCACCTTAAAGGCGCGACACGTTGTACGAAACTCGCGAACGACTCATGTTTCTATAACGATAAGTTCATGTTTCTAACCCTTCGCAAAAATTGGGTTCGGTAACAGGTGGTTCGGATAATTATGTGGTACGCGAGGTTATACGAGGAGCGACGACGTCGCGATAAGGATTAAGTCGTAGACATCATTGCAGCGAACGTCGCCTGGAGTTTCTGGCCCCCGAGTCGACGTTAACCCCTTCGAGAACAACTTTTATACCCGGTAGATATATACATATATGCATGATGCCGACGAGGCGCGTATATATACATACCCGCCGAGAACGGGCGATATCGAACTTTTTACCACCCGCATCGAAATACAACCGATTCAATCAGTTAGTTACTCTTGTAGTACCAATTAAGCTGAATTGGCAAGTTCTTCACGCCCGCACACAGGCGACGAATATGCCTCAAGAAATCCCCGCCGACGATTCAAAACATTGACGAGGGCCGAGGCTGTACTGTACCTTATGTATACCTCATACATATCTGGCTATATATATATGAAATCAAAGTTACGTCTTTGCATGAGATGTACTGCCAGTTTTTTTTCTTCACCTCGACTAATCAAAGTGGAGTTCCTAATAATAATCTCACTTCTGTATATAGTGCAAAGTTTTATAATAAGAGGAAATCATTGAAAAAGCGAAAAAAAATAACAATTTTTTGTTTAATGGCGATCATTTTGCAAGATTACATTCACACCCATCTTGTTTACTAAATTACCTATATCTTCGCTGAATAGTAAAAAATGATCAACTATATTCATCAAAAATTAATTTTATTTCCACTGGTTTCGTACTTGCACGCAGTGTTTCTCAATTTTTCTTCCATTATTAAATATATCGTAATTATTTAAAAACAACAAAATCTTTCTATTCTTCCTCTTCTTATTATTATTATATTATTATTATTATTATTACTATTCTCTAAGTTTGATATATAGTAGAGGATTTCTTTCGTTGTTTTTAATTAATGTTAAGATTTTCTTTTTACATAGAGTGAAACCATAGCACGTACGATGACAGAGTAAGGCAAGGTCTATTATGTATACGCATTCTTTTTCTACTATTTCCAAAATACAATTTGTTTATATATATAATTGTCATTGACGCATAATATAGTCATCAACGTCATTTTCTCGTTTCTAAATAAAATTATATGCCAAAAAATAAAGAGAGAAAACGAATGGAAATAGGATGTTTTTAAAATTAATGATTTCATATATTCACGTATATCAAAGATCCACTCATCAATAAATCTAGATAAATGACTTTGTAAAAATAATAAAGGCCCTAATCGCATCGAATCAGGTTTAACGAGAAAAAAGGATGGCACAAGGGACACGATGTTGAGGGATAAAAAGACGTATCTAAACGTAGGTTTAGAGCCCCTTGATTTTCTCAAAAAGGCGAAAGCTTGCGAAGGCCTGATGTATATACGATGAAAGAGAACGGCGGCATGACGATGGCGGCGTGGATGGCGGTGTGGATGGCAGCGGTGACGGCGGCGACGAGGAGGCGCCCAAGTCTGCGAGGTAAAATCGCCCTGTAGCTGTATTTATACATATATATATATATATATCGTGGGTGATGGGCGGCGAATGCTGGTAATGCACGGCTGAACGCCATGTGGTAACCCGGCTCGATCCCTACTTCGTGAGACTCGAGAGAGGCCTGCATTTCAACGGAAGACTAGTCGACCGGTCTACTATACTAATCAAAATCGCCGGCCACGGTAAATCATAAGCAGAGACTCGTTCGGCCACTGAATATCCTTTTCCCTAATTGCACTTTATTAAATGACAGAATAATGCCCGTCGTCGTCTACGCGTAACTCGTGACCCTTCGCGAAAGTTTCAACGATTTTTACAACGAAAATGACAAGTTTCATTTTCATTTTTCGCAAATGTAAGGCCTGCACTCGATTAATCATTTTTTTTTTTTTGTTTTTTGTTTTTTCTCAAATTACGTCGAAAAAGTATCGAACGATACGATTATAAAAATACGAATATGATCCGGAAAATATGATAAATTAAAATAAAGTATACACGCATCGACAAGTTACAATTCAGAACCCATAATGATTTATATTAACAACAATTGTAAAGACGCCGACATTGAAAGTGGCTATTTATTATAAAGCATCTTACATAAAACATCATTTAAAGAACAGAATTTCATCGTTTTTAGAATGCAACCGAGTTATTATACTATATTCAGTAGCCGAAAGCCCCTTCGTGGTTCCGTCAAAAATCATGATTAATGCGATGCCGCGCTTAATACGCCCATTGTGATGTAAAGGACCATTAGAAGGACGCTTGAAAAGAGCATTTATATATATAGCAAATAATATTACTAATAATAATAATAATAATAATAATAATAATAATAATAATGGTAATAATAATAAGTTGAAAACCCAAGCTCGATTGATTTACCGCAATAAGACGTCCCTGATGGAATATGAAAACGTGAACGGGCAGCTCGTCTTACGAGAGGAATTTGCGTCAACGTCGATATACCATCAACGTTCCCTTTGCAGTCGTCTTCGGAGAGACGGAGTCGGCAGTCGCGACTCGACTAAATAATCCAAGGGCCTCAAGGCTTCACAACAAGACTGAAGGGAACCTTCGCGTCGTGCCACCGCCGCCGTAGCCGTTCCTACCGATAAGAGTCTTCTGATATAGGGGGGTCTCTCTATACATTGCTATACGATTCTTCGTACGAGCATGGTCTGGAATATTAAGATTTCTTATTTATTTCCAAAGTTTCTCAATGATTTCAGACTGTACTTCGTAACTAACATTGTCCGGCTAAAAATTGACGGCTAAAATGGCACAAAAGATGGTCAGACGATAGAATTGTATGCGGGAATATAGTTTGTATATAGTTGTGTCGCTAAAAATATTGATAAAATAAAGTATATATGATATCCGTCTGATTTAGAAAGCGGTTACAGATCAAATCAAAAGTCATCGACCGAACATAAACTCCGTATAATGGTCATGATCATTGACGGTATAATAGTAAAAAAAATGCCATTTAATAAAATGACAAATGGAGTTAATCGTATCCGAAATAGTTTATTGTAATAACTTCATATACGTGAAAATAAATCAAACGTATATAACGGTATAAAAATGGTTAAATTTTTAAACGTGACCCTAATGTCGAATAATTAAAATAATAAATGTTAATTCAAAAAACTGAATGAAAGAGCCAACAAGGTTTCGAAAAGGAGACATTTAAAAGATATCAGTGCGGGGAATAATTGCTGCAAAAGTATTTCAATTACGCAAATATGATTTTAAGTAGATATAAGTAATGGGAATTTTGCTTCATAATTATCTCATTTGTTTTATAACGTACAAAATACCCCTGAAAGCAGCATTGCGCTACCCCGGCGTTGCGCTACTTTGTTTAATGACTGAAGCATTTGGCTTCCGAAAAGTTGACTGGGAGCTGTCTTCACACCTGATACCGCGTAATTTACTCCTCCTCCTTGGCTTTCGATCATTCCGAATGAAATATATACTTTCCTGAAGTTAATTTTTATTTGTGTTTCAAATATATATTAACGGTTTCTTAACGGAATGTCAAATATTGAAAAAACCTTAATAAGGATTCGCAGATCAATTATCATCATTAATTTGAACGAGTGTATAATGAACTTATTCAATATTGAATTCTCTTTTATTTCCTATACTATTAAACGACGATCCATTCCGCAGGTACGAGAGTTTTCCCTGTACAAGTATATATATATATATATATATATATACACCCTCGAGTCCGGTAAAAATGCAATTTCCAATATTCACACGTATGGGCCAGTGTTCATTCGTTGAAACTTCACGAAACAATCTTCAATGTAAACTTTAATTTTTTACTTCCATTTAATTTTTGTTATTTTTCAATATTCAGCAACGAGCGCCTCATATTTGTTTTTCCATTAAATTGTCAAAAAAACTCAATTCATAACGGTGACGAATAGAATTCTAGACGAAAGCAAAACCATTATAAGACCTGTAGGTTAGCCATCGACATAAATAAGTATGCAGAGGTCAACGACTCCGTCGACTACATATATTAGGCTGACATATATGGTGGTACGTAATATATTATTGACAAATCTTTTTAACCTTTTCGTTATTATCTTTAATGCGATCCCGCTCGATTGTCGTCGATATCAAAACTGAATTTTCTTCGTGTATATATACGTAATGACCGGCACCATCATCAGTGCGCGTGGAGAGTTTTGGGTTCTTTCTTCTCTCTCTCTCTCTCTCTCTCGGGTAAGAGAATGCTCATATCCAAAATTATTCCGTACTTTGCCGTGAAAGGTAGCGCAAAGAACGTTAAAAAAAGGGGTTCCAGTGGCCTCGTGTGGCATCTCACTTCCGCACCCTTCCGCGCGAGCCAAAGTAGCGCACATAGCGCCTGGAGGGTGCTACTGCTGCTGCTCTTGGCTCTTCCACCCCCAGTGGAGTATCGTCGTCCCTTCGCGCGCGCTTCCGCTCCCCCCGTATCCCACCATGCGCCCTCACCCCCTTGCCCCATCGCCCTCGGTGACGGTCGATACGTCTAGCGCTCCGACCGCCTCCCCATTCCATCCCCATCCCCATCCCCTCCCCCCCCCCATCACCCCCGGCCCACCTCTTACTTCATGCCTGTCTTTCGCGCTCTCCGTACTTCGGCGTGGCTTCCCACTTTCCCGCCACCCTACGCCTAACCACCCTTCGGGCACGGTCGGCAGCCTGGAGGATGCTCGTGGGAAGAAAAAAAGCAGGAAAGATTGGGAGACGGGAGGAACGACGGAAAACAGCGAGAGTTCATCGCTCTGCAAGGGTCGGCGAAACGCTCATTGTGTCACTCCAGTAACCTGGCACATCAAAGGCGTAATGATCAGCCAGGGGAAATTGAAAACAAGGACAAAATCAATTCGCCTTGGAATTCTCTGATCGCGAGACCGTCAAGGCGCTGGATGTCTTTCCCTATAGAAGCGGTGCGGCGGCCTTTAAATGTTTCTCTCAATATCTAAATTTGCAAAGATTACACCCGGGATCCATATAGTTCTCAACAAATTTACGAATGTGCACCTTGACTTGTTGAATGGGAATAAATCAACAAGTTCTACGCATCAGCAAGTCAATCTCGCGTCAAAAAGCTCAAAAATTTCAAGGTTCAATCGACTCGTCACGTCAGAAAATAGCAGTAAAGGAAAAAGGCGAATAAAAAACCGACATATATCGGAACACATGTCATTTTTTCCGGAACGCAGACCATTTATCACAGCCGACAATTTATCAGTGACTAATGCGCAAATATCGTATTACCCGAAAGTACATATGAATCACCAGGACAATCAATCAGCCGGACTTCCAGTCGCTTTCGTCTCTCTCTCTCTCTCTCTCTCTCTCTCTCTATATATATATATATATATATATATATATACGTTGGCGTTTCACGCAAAGGCAGAACTCATCCCTTTCCTAAATCCGCTAACGGCCTGAACGGCGCAGTGATTGAATTTTGGCTCGAATTTTGCATTATTTACCACGCATCGCTAGCAGGGAAGAATATGAAAAAATTTGATGTCCGGTATATGTGTCCATTCGCGTGCTCGAGTGCGCGAAACAACGCGAGCGAGCGCGCACCGAGCTCTTTGTTGCCTATCTGCTTAAATAAAAGTGGGATTCGAAGAGCAAAGAAAGGGATGCTATCGCGCCCAAATCCAATATTCGACGTCGTCGGAAGGATGATGAGAGTTTTCCCGGAAGCTTTTGGTCTCGGAGCAGAGAGCATCAGGTAGAGTGAAAAAGAAGCAAGCCGGAAAAAAGAGGTGATGGACAAAGAAGAAGAAAAGGAGAGTCTTCCGACATTTCCATATTTCAAGGCTCGACGAGGGGTCTCGTTCGAGCAATAGTCCCGGTTTATGCCTCAGACGTCTCTTCTTCTCTCCTGTGCCTCACGATGCTCGAAAATGTCTCCTCAGACTCCGTGCCGTGCCCGTTCACACAATTTTAAGACGATTTATTGCAACAGAAATTAGCGGAGAAGAGCACGGGAAATCCGTGCTGATCGCGAACTGAGCATCTTGCAGGCGCGAGGGGTGTCTTTGTCTTATGATTAAATAATTCGGAAAGGCCAGAGAAGGGTACGAGCCTACTACGGAAAATTCCGGCTTGTATGATTTTTGAGGTAAGATATTAAAGGAGATTGAATTAATTCGCGGATGAATAAATAATCGCTGTCGTCTTCGTTTCGGGATAAATTGATTATTAAGGGCGATATTCGTTCTATTCCCCTAAATTGCCGCTCAAAGGCGAATTTAAGTGGGCTTTGCGATTTCTTTGCTGTCCTATAATGACATCGTATTTGCCGGTGATTAAGAGGCCAGTCGTAAAACTGATACTGCGTTGAGAGGAAGAGCAAAAGAGAGTTTTGCTTGTCAAGACGAGAATTGTTACGTGGGGTTTATTACTTGCTTTTCTAATTCGACAAATATTATATCTCTTATATTTATAATAGATATATAATCGTTAAACGTGATTCAATAGCAAAACAGATGGAATTTGATGGTGTCAGAATATTGGTCTCCTATATTTCTTATTTCTTAAAATATATACTGGGGTTTTCAACTACTGCGGTCGGTCCGACTTTAACCGCAGAGCACCTACTGTAGATACCCTCCTGATCTCGTATATATATACCTTTATATGACTTTTCACCGGGCCATGATTTGCTTAAGGGTAGAAATGTGGTGGTTCTTTCCAACCATACCGATATGACGAAAGTTTAGTTCAGGCGTACACATTAAAATTTAAAGTGCCAGAAGAATAAAATGACGAAAATAATAGATTATATACGGTAACTTGACAACTAATATGGTGTTAATTTTTAAGTGCGATAAACTTCCAATGTTATTAAGTTTCGAAAGCTTGTTTCCAACTCAGTAATAGTAAACCTTCATCTTGTTATGTAAACTGAACTGGAAGAATGGTTCCTATCAATTAAGTCAGTGGGCCATAAATGCTAATGCAAGTTGATGATCTGGAAGTCGGATCTGCTCCTACATTTTTGTTTTAGTCACCTGCTACACGAGATTTCGCACCATATTCAATTACTTTATTCAACGCCTTATTCAATCGTATCAATTTGGCGACATTGACTCTATAATATCCATAGATCTAAGGATAGGTCGTTGTATAAATCGAGGAAACGTATACAGTTATTGGAATCTTAAAGTAATTAAAACGTGTTTTTTTTCAAACAATAACGGATTATACCGTGATTGTTTGCCGAGTGATAATCCCCGGCGACTTAGCACGTGACAGTGGAAGTGTATTGAATGAACAGGAAGATTCGAACGAGCGACATTCGATCCGATTTGCCAGAAATCCAAGTCAACCAAGTAACCCACGATTTTGTATAGCGAATCGATGGCTTGATCGATTTTCGCTCCTCGTTAGAACGTATCGTATCCTGTGGCCTCGTTATAGGTAACAAAGGGACTTGGCACCCTCCTTATTCGGGGGCATCTATATGTTAGAAGAGCCGCTCGTCAGTAATGCGGTATACGACTTCAGTGTTGCCAACGTATTTTCTGTTCTTTTTTTATTTTTTTTATTTTTTTTATTTATTTATTTATTTTGTTTTTGTTTGTTATTATTATTATTATTTTGAAGGTCCTGCCGGAGCTAGGGGAAGGTTGTGGAAAAGGCGGGGGAAGATGGGCGACGAGCAAAGTAAACGAGTGGCGAGAAAAGTGAAGCCGCAAGAATATATATGCTATGAAACGAGAAAGAACATCCGCGTGGATATTTACTCTAGTTGACGACGAGAGGAACACAGACGCATTCGACGGCGGCTCGAATTTCCCGAGATCAAAATAATTGACTATCCACGCCCCTGGGAATTCCTTTTTCAATGAACCCTCCATTCGGCTGATCTTTCCATATCCACGGTTACTTACCCCGCGCTATACCGATGATACGTTTATGGTTTTGTCGTACAATGAATAACGTGGTACGCCTGAGAATTCGGCTCCATATGATGCAAAAGTCAATTACGCTCGCAGTTTTACGTTTTTTATATAGGCTTCTGGAATGGCTGTATTTTTACAGCAGAGCTTAGATTAGATTAGATGCCGTCGAGTTTTTTAAGCAATTAAATTATTCAATATCTTGTATGGTTACTTATCTCTCTAGTGGGTTCCGAAATAGCTCTGTTAGACGAATATAACATACCTGAAACAAAAAAAAGACAAACGAACATTTAGTAGTTGTTTATCGTAAAACGAGTACGTAGGTTTAATAAACTGTACGTAGCTGGGAACATTTTCAAAATAACAATCAATCCTATACTTGTTACTTATAAAATGTATAGGTACAATTGTTTGAAAAAATTCATGCCACAGAGAGAAAGATAACAATATTGTTATTATGATTGTTATATTATATCGAAATATAATTCGATTGTTTATCTATACAATATTATTGCAAACTGTGATACTAGAAAATATCTATAAATATTACATGATGTATTATATATTAACATATTTGATCTGCAATTCTAAATTTTGTCTATTAACTTAAAAAATAATCGTGTAAAAGCGAAACGTAGAAAAAAAAAGAACAAAAATTGGCCAGATTTTTAAGGGAATGTCTCTTTAAGATCGATAAGGACAAAAATTGCGGAAAAGGTCGTATAAACGCGGTCGGAAAAATGCCCGTTCTTGGCTCGTAAGGTGAAATAGTCGCCGCATTTCGCAGTGGCAATTCTCCTTCCTTACGCGAAATAGAACACGGAGTGTGGCCCATTGGCGGCGGGGGGGGGGGGGGAGAAAGAGGGAGAGGGAGGGGGGGGGGGGGGGGGGGGGGGGGGGGGGGGGGGGGGGGGGGGGGGGGGGGGGGGGGGGGGGGGGGGGGGGGGGGGAGACAGTAGACCTCGTGTATCTCCGCTGCAATCACGACTGCGGAGGAGGGTCGGTGTTGGTTATTGCCACGGGGCTACGTTTTATGGGGTGTAACGAGCGTGATGGGGACGGATCGGGCCGTGCCGGGCCAACTCCGAACGGGATGGAACGGGATGGAACGGGGTGCACCAGATCTTATCTAAACCGACAGCTTCCTGCTGATGCGTTCGCGCTCACGGGCGTCCGTCCAATCCTCGATTGCAAGCTTGCTTGCGCGTCCGCTCGCGCGACACGCACTCGCTCTCACGCGAATTACCGGCAAGGCCATCGGCCGCGGCCATGCGGACGTCGATGACAAATTATAAGCGATGATGCCTCGATTCGTTACGTCGACTTGCCTTTCCCATTTCTTTTATTTCATATAAAATAACCGCAAAGAAACAAAATTATTTTGTCACCGATGAAAACGTAATCTTAAAGGCTTAAAGCTATTCTCGACGTCGATATGATCGCGAGAATTGTCCTCAGCAACTATAACTCGGATGATATATCTTACTCGGACATCAAGTTTTGGGGATGATTAAGATCAAAGATGTTCAAATCGATAGTTTCTCATTCGGGAGACATCGGTTATTACTTATACATCTTTTACAAAATTAGATTAGGAACGTTGTGATGCTAGTTTCGCAAACAAATCATCCAATATTATATATATCCATCGTGCGCAGTGCAGGGATTATACGTTTTCAGATAACAGTTACATATACTCTATAACAAAATTTCTTTTTCTCCGACATGAATGGTGTGATTATAATTTCGAGAATGTTGTGGCAATATCTCATCTGAAGTTCACTTCAAGTTTATACGTACGTGACGTTTGAATAAACAGAGTGTGTGGTAAAAACAAAACAAAATGTTCTTTTACAGCATCTGCATATAGTTATACTTTCAATATCGTAGGTCGTCCAAAGTATTGAATTTGGTCACTCTGACAAATACAAAGTATCTCCCCTATTTTTTGCATCATATCTCCACGTTTTATATACCATAAGGAACTTCAAAATGGAATAAAAAATGTTTCCAACACTTGTACACTTATGCACATGAGTGATTTTGCACGATAACTCATGAACCATCAATCAAAACGATTTCTTCTTCAACCTGTTTTTGGATTAGAATATATCTATTCTAGGGTAATAAGAAACGTGTGCCTAACTTCAAACTATTGTAGTTTCTTCAATCATTGATCGATTAATAAAAATGAATATCGAAAATATTCGATATTAAACCAATTAGAAGCCGAGATATAAGAAGTATCAAACGAAAATCGTGTCGTGTACCATTCTGAATATTTGGTCTTTAATAATAAGGGACAAGTGAGGGGATAGAACATGCGCAATTGTCACGCGCAGCCGTCGGTGGCGAAATGATATATATGCCTATAGCAGTATGTATTCTGTAAAGTCGAAATTATATCCGAGGTGGTCCTCGATGGTGGAAACCTCTATGGTTGAAACGTGCGCAGCAGTCTTCGGAGGGATTGCTATTATATAAATGGACATAGTAATTAATGCACTTATCATATATCAAATATGATTTAGTTGCATTTTGCAACTTGTATGTCGGATCAAACTTTAAAAATATTATAGTAGTACACGTTTAACAAATGACGAGATGCCGACTGCGATCCGGAAATGAAGTATAAAAGCCGCACATATGCATTTGCAATTAATGAAAATTGGGATCATGCGTTGGCGATCTTAATTACGTTCTAAGGTACCAATAAAGTTACGAGTGACTTTATAGGTATACCAACAATGACGATAGAGTTGACGTCGTTATTTTGTTCATAACTAAATATACAACAGCTTACGACGACGGCTGTTCGCCGTAGCGATGTTCGGCGGAATAATATATGTATATAGGGATGGAGTATTGTGTGCACAAGTATTGCTAATTACGAAATAGGGATAATCCCGAGTGGCGTGTAAGATTTTAAAATATTTTAACGGGAACATTTTTCCAGTAAGCTACAAAGACAGGGCAAATATTTAAATCCTTCCGAAAATTAGCATAAAAAAAGATGAAAATGCAGGACGCGGCGCGCTCCGCGTTACGCTATTCGCGCAATTTCGCTGGAATTTTTGCGCAAGACAAAAAAGGGGCGGAAGTAGTCGGGGAAACTCGCAAGCGCGCATATATACGAGTGCCCCGCGACTGCGCGGAAGGTAAAGTTACCTCTCGCAATCGCAATTAAACACGAGCGAGGGGTAGGAAGCTCTGGCAGGCGAGTCTCGGCTTCCTGGGTATATATGCATACGTATGTAGGTACCTACGTTCGAATGCCTAGACATACATAGTCGCGTATAGATGTGGCATAGTCGACCCCCGCGGAAACCCCACTACCTCAAAGGGAACGATAAATTGAATTTTCACGTGACGGCATCACGGCGCAGGGGCCTCGGCTTTTGTTATTATATACATCACCCCGTGCCGGTATATAGGTTTGTTCCTCGCGGACGAAATTGTATTTGCTGTGAAACGGCGTGGCCCGGCGCGGCGAGTCGGCGACACGCGTGCGAAGCTGCGAAAGAGTGGAATGTGGAATCGATTTTTGAGACTTTTCCGCGCGCTTTCCTCCACGAGTATAGCGTGTTGGAAATCTCCAGCAATTACGCGCGAGTTAAGGGAATTTGAGAATCCTCCGGTGGCTTCTTTTAATCATGTAGAGTGCCGCCTTTCTTATATCCGGCGAGAAAACGAATGAATGTAGGAGAAAATGGGATTAGGATGAACATACGTGTCTCACTTTGTTGGATTACATCGCCTTAGCTATATATATATATATATATATATATATATACATAAATAGATGCACGAAACGGCAACAATTGTGCTCCTACTAATAGCATTTATATATATTGCTTATTAAACTATACCAAGTTTCAATCGAGGAAGGAGTTTGAAATTTGGAAATTCAGAAAACAGTAGGAGAAACGACGATCGAACATGTTTTTGAAAAATAAAGGTCCATGATTGTTATATGTATTTAATAAAAAATGTTTTTTAAAATATGCGAGTTAAATGTAAACGTCACCACTTTGAATACATCTTACTGCCAAAGGACATTGGCCCTGGATATAATGAACTTGTCGATTTAAAAAAAATTTATTTAGTAAAATGTATATATAATATGCACTCGGGTAAAAAGATTGACACGGCCTCGCGAGCTCCAGGCTTCTGGAGCCGTCGCCGTGGAAAGGCCCACGGTAAATTTTCTACATCAGGGGATGATTTCAATTAATATAAATACGACTTTAGATATGCTTGTCAAAATTCATAGCCCGAGTACCTGTTCACTACATGCCAAATAAAAAATTACTCGACTAATGACAATGCTATATATATATACGTCATATATATTCTATCATTATAGTTGTTAATTTATCGAATTTCAAATACATCTCCTAGAGCGTAGATGTCGGTGAATAGGGGTAATGTAGGTTAGGTTAGTTATTAACGAAGGTTGAAGCTCCCCCTAGCAAACAATGTCGCGTTGAGCGAGGCGATATAATGTAGAGTAGTTTTAAATGACCTATTATTTGATGTACGTTTTTTAATTATTATTGTACAATGAATGAATGGTATTTGCTGAATTACTATCTCTGATTAGTTGCACTTCAAACAAATGTTTAATGAACTCCTATTTTGTAAAATAATGTTCCGTTTAATACACCGTTTACATTAAAATATATACATATATATATATATATACCAATTTGGTGTCGCTCGTTAATTCTATAGCATAATACTTGCAAATTTAAAGAAAACGCTACAAGATCTATATAAACGTGGTTATTTCAATTTTCATTAAACGATTCATTTTAAAACAATTATCTTGATTTTCTTTAAGACAATCACTAATTAAGGAACCACTGGAGACGTAGAAAGACATCATTCGAGTGTATCTACTCACATTCAGATGTTGAATCTACAATAATAAATGCCACTTTACATGTTAAAATGAAATTACAAATAAATCTTGTACTGCGAGACCTTCGCGGGAACTTCGATTTCTCTCTCATGCGGCCTAAAAAGAAAAGTGCTCGAAATCGCTCTTCCCGCAAGTTATTCAAGAAAAGTGAGATTGTCAGCACTCGCTTATATACCAAACTCCTCACTTATCCGAGATCTTTTTGACTCACTATATAGTTGCGTCGTCATATATACTATTAACAATTAAATTCGTCGAATCGAATTTATGTATATAAAAATCACATCGAATTTAATTCATAAAGCCAAAGAGAAACCATTTCTTAGTGAATATCAGAAGAAATTATTCGTGGCAGAAAGTCGCAAAATGTATTAAATGACGAGTAAGCAAATAAAATGTTAGAGAATTATTGTTTTTCATGATCCTTTAAATGGAAAAATGCAGTGTTTTTTGTATTATACGCTCGTAAATCATTGTAAATAGAACAGAGTACAAATAAAAAAGTATTCAGTCGCAAAATTAAGACAATAATCTTTATTGTTGCCAATAAAGTGGAACGACTTGTGAAATTGGCATCGATTGCTGCAAAACAGTTTGAAAACACGAATGTTCCGTCAACCATTAAGTCTCAATATACAGTCACCTATATATACCAAATTATTCCGCGGATAAAGAGAAAAAAGAAAAACAATTATTATTCGTTTGTAAAGTATTCTTTTGTTTCGAGAGTCGTGGAACTCGAGCCGTAAGAACTTGTTTAAAATTCATTGAGATTTTTTCATTATCCGTCAGCTTCTGTCATTAGGAGCGGAGAGTTTTAGTGCGCGCGGGGACGATCGCGAAAGAATGCTTTTTCGACGAACCGCTAATTTCCTATGAAGGAACCTGTATAAGGTTTCGGAGGGTCGGGTAACTCAAGATCGGTTGCTACGGCGTAATTTCGGCCAAAGCAACCCGACCTATTATCGGAAATCACGACCGGGTGCGCGTCTGCGTGCCCGCGCTCTCGCGCATCTACACCTTCATCTATATATATATATATATATATATATGTGTGTGTGTGTGTGTGAAAAGGACGATCTATCTTAAAAAGTGAATTACTTCAGGCGTTCAGCGTCGAGAAATCGACGCTCGACGTTGCGCGTCGCAAATTCCTGACGTGGAGGAAATGCGAATCTAAAACACTCTATTATATTGAGCGCGTTTGAATTAACATCGTTTATATATAGGGAATACGCCATATTGAATCGATACGCTGATTTATGTAGAAGCCCGTCACTGATCAAATTTCGGAACTGCTACAATAATACTACGAGGATATAGATTATTTCAATTTTCGGAACCATATCGCATCGAGAAAATAAAGGTGTCAGTGCTTATTTTAATATGTTATTTGTATAAAAATGTAAAAGAAAATTATTCAAGCCAACAATTAGCAATCATTAAACGTTGCCCGTTTCAGAAAATTCTTTGACAAACAAAATTCGTATTCGTGTATTAGATTTACATATATATGCGTTTTTCCACTTGAACATAATATTACATGACTCCTAATGCAAAATAAGGCATTCCCCATTTAAGTGGAGAGAAGTTCATTCACGGCATCAATGTCCTAAGACTTATTATAGAATCTGAAACGATTACAAAATATGTAAGTATATATATATATAGTGTAGTATAAGTTTGAACGTGGAGAAAAGTTATTTTATCGGTTGTGCTATGAATGAATTCATGCATCCTCAATATATATATAGCTATTAGGCTATTACACATCCCTATTAAGCTCCACGACGTACCAAGTTGGAACGATCCCAGGGGCATTTCGTGTTTTCGGCACGTCAAATCACCGTACTTTCTCGAGAACCTCGTGTCGTACCCTTAAGACATAGACGAGCCTCGCTAATATAGCGCACCTAAAATTCTCTCTCTCTCTCTCTCTCTCTCTCCGTCTGATCTCAAGAAAGCTTTCTACTTGAAAATCCTGATCGCAACGATAGTATCATCAACGTGACAAAAAAACAATACACATTTCTTGAAACGTTATATTTTGCAGGTAATTCACATTCTATGTCGAAATTACTACCCAAACATTGACATTCTGCTTTACATATTTGACATTGTCGCCGCGAAACTTCCCAAGCGCAATTGTTGCCAATGAATCAATCTTGATGTACGATACGAACTGGAAATTCCTGACGCGGATTCTAAACGATCGAATATTAAGGACGCTATAATGCGGAGAGGAGAGAGAAACAAGAATGTTGCGCGAGAGTGCGTCTTATTATTCCTTTCCAGGAGAATCCTTCGTCAATAACATCCTATCCCTTCTATCGGGTGTACACATATGTATACGTGGGAGAAGCGCTCCCACACCCCCGTGATGGACCATATACAACGCGTCGCGTCGGTCGAAACAGTAAGGGGAGTTTCGTCGAAATCTCGGATCCTCGCGCGGGGACGCCGCGCTGGTTTACAAGTCGTGCCTCTGGCTTTGGCACGGATTCGCCCCGTCAATCTGTGGAAGGATACACGTGGCCACGCTTCCACAACCTGGCCGGTGACACATGGTAAAGGAAGATAAAACCTCATACGCGTGTCACGTCAAAGCGAGCCGTTGAATCATAATAAACGAAAGAAATATGCAACGGAATAAGCGCGTCCGTTATTAACGCGGGGGCTCCTCCGCAATTACATAATATTTATTCCTAAGACAGAACATATGTGTGTGTGCGTGTGTGTGACGTATTTCTCAGATTTCGGTGGGTTATGCTGGATAATAAAACTTTATTCGGAAGAATGGAAAGAAATTGATTGATGGGCATACTGTTCAAGCATAAAGATGTGCCACTGATATATTATATTATATATATTTTAAATCGCACTCGGTCTAAAACAGATTATTATAATTATATTGTAAATAACGCAATATTTATCTCTAGAGTCTTCTGCTGGTTCATCAAAATAGTAAAGGCAACAATTATATGCGGTAACGGGCACAGTTCGTCTTTTTATTGTCAGTTAATCGTTCAGAAATGAATCTCGAGCTGGTGTTATTTCATGCTGGTTTGTGAACACTCCGCCTACAAAAAATGAAAGCTAATGTTTCTTTTTTTTTGTTTTGTTCAATTTTAAGCACAATTTCTAAGAAATGTTAAATTAGCTAGATAATAAATTCCATTTAGACACAATTTACTCTTTCCTTCAGCTATACCCTCAATATTCGCAGTAAATGCAGATCACGCATGAGCAAGTTTTGTTGTTTATCCGGCGTAATTGTCTTGCTCCCGGCGAATCATTCGAGCTCAAATTAGGCAACCAGTCCCGTCCGCCATTTCTGAATCGTTGCAGTGCGCGCGATCGCATATTGCAAACCAAGAAAGAATATAATTTTAAATTTTTGAACAAATTTCTCTCTTTCCTGAACATATTTTTAAAAAAATATTTTTTAAATATTTTTTAAATACGTTCAGATACATGAAAAATTAAATCTTTAAAATCGTTCAACATCCGTATGATTGTATTAATAGCGTAATAAATAATGAGCGATTAACATCATTAATTCTAATCACGATCAAAGAACGTTATATTTGCTCGAGTACAGACTTTTTCATGCGTACGCTCATATATCGATTCATTCTCGAGTGTTTCATTAATCCTTGCGTTGTTAATACATTCAGCCCTCGGCACGTAGTGACATATAGAAGTTTTACGCGCAGAGATGCATCGAAGCGAAAACACTTTTGTGCTGGACGTATATTCATTTCATCGATCCCCTGTCTGCAACATTCATCCTAGTTCGTCGCTCTGACGCTCCTAAGCATTACTTTGTAACCATCTTTTTATAAAATGTCGTATTTTATGTTGTAAAATTCGTTTACGAATTGAATAAGAAACACCTAAAATACGCCTTGAACAAATTCCGTAATGATGTTTTAACGATGTCTTTTTTTTACGTCTCTATACTAGACATTTGGAGGTAATTTTCATTTTTCATAATAGTAGCTGACATTTATTTATTTATGTTTCTTTTTTTTTTGAAACTTCCAAACCCCGAATGACAGATTGGCATAGAGCCCCTTCAGTCAATCCATATATCCATGTCAATCTTTGTTGCGTGATGCAGCTGCGAGCGCCGTTTTTAATGCTGAGAGTCAAAGATGAGAGCAAAAAAGGGGCGAGATCTAATCAAGATTGAAACAATGACAGTGTCTCCAGCGTAGTGTTCAAATCGTAATGCTAGATGATGCATCGCATAATTTGATTTCTTTCCGGAGAATCCATTACGAAGCACGCTGCCACCAGCTACTACCGAATTTGTCGTGCAGTATAGTCAGTCCTCTTCTCAACGACGCAGGATGACGTTTGTGCGGGTGTCCCCTGAACTCGAGACACTGTTATAGGGCGAACCGAAATATGCAAATGCGAGGATTATTCTCGAATCTACTGCAGCACGATCAGAACCAACAAGTTCGCCATTCGCTTCGCAATTTTTAAGCCTTTTATAGACGGAGAGGATTTTTTTTTTTTTTTTTTAACTGGATTAAACTCTACTGTAATAATTACGGGAATCTTTGGACACGTGAAATAAAAGGCCGTATCGGAACTTGAAAGTATTTTGATGTATATATATGATTTATTATTATTAGTATTATTATCAAACTGCTTGTAGAAAGAGGCAACTATCGGAGACCTGGGTGCATTTACGTTAAAACCCATATTTTCAATGTAATTGAATAAACGGAGATTGCATAAATTGATATCGAAATAATCAGGTAGGCAGCACGTTCGTAATTCCTGGCAGAAATGACAAACAATTGTCAATCGATATACGGTACTGCAGCAAGGTTCGAATTCTGTAACAAAAGGGTTATGCGTACAAAGGTACGTAAAAGGGGTTGGTAGTGTTCGTTCACCAGAGCATGCCGAGATGCACGAGCTTTTGAGTCGAAAGTGATGGGGTCACCCGATGTCACTGTAGGGAGTTGCTAATTTAATGACTGCTGATTGGTTATGCATGAGATACACGGAATAGGCGAAAGAGGGAACGGGAACAAATACTATAGGCGAACACACGTACACACAGTCACACCGTCTAATCCGTCACATTGAAATGAAAAAAGAAGCCACTCGCCGATTTTCGAAGGTAAGCAACGCTCAACGGCGAAGCCCCAGTTCTGCGCCAACTTATAGCTCGTCGTATACAGCTCGTACACCTCCCGAATTCTCTCGGGAACACTATTCTTGTCATTAGATTAATTTTATACAAGTTTCATGTATATGGGAAACCTGTGCCTATGTGTATATATCCGTGATTATCGCACTATTCAAACAATGTTATAGGCCACCACTCTAGTTCTGCAGATATGAAATCCCATACCCGCCTTTTTAGTTCTTCCAACTATTTCATCACATATCAAATGACAAGTACGGGGGGAAACTCGTGTCAACAGCTGCCATAGTTAGAGGAAAACGTGAAACTCTATAATTTCATATAAAATTATGGAATGCATATTTGGACTTCCGAGTATGAATCATTCCCGCTAAGACAATATTTCCGTTCCAAATACAAATGTACAAGTAATTTTATAATATAGAGAACTTGGAATTTTGCAGAATAAATCAAATCTCAATCGAAGCCATTGAAACTATACGACCGTCGGTACCGACAAATGAAGAGCATTATTCAACTTGTTAAGATATTATATCCAGTCGTCGATTTCAACTCCAATAACCTGCTAGAAATTTACAGTCATATTTATAGGAAAGCACAGGATTTAAGGAATTGGATGGTCTATCATCGTAGCTGGTAAACCAGCGTGGTGTTTTGAACCATCGACAGAGATCTGTAGAAAGCAGCATTCGTCCAATAGTAAGGCATTGCATCGATAAACCTATAGTAACTTAGCGCAGATGAATGGCGCGATTCTCATAATGGGAGAAGTGCACGTGCGACTGGGTCTGGCGGTTCGGAAGAGGGTTGAAATGCACCCCGTCTTCGTTCCCCCCATCTCACACATATATATATATATATATATATGTCGACCCTACGATTTACGCGACAAAGGGGCGAGGCTCCAGCCCGCGCAACAAACAAAAGGGGGGGGGGGGGAGAAAAAAAAGGGGGGGGGGGGGGGGGCACGTACCATCACAAAGAGGCACACGTCTCTCCGCGTGTAACGCATGACTCACGCACCGATCGGACCCCCACGATTCACCGAGGTTTGGCCGTCTAATATGGACCCAACTAATGCAGGATGCGATGCAACCCCTTGGGCTTAGGGGGCACCCCGCGGTCTAACAAACCTAGTACCCATTAGTGAGGTAGGTTCCATTGGCGCCCCCATCACTTTCGCTATTACCCACATTAAATTTCATTTTCATCATCTTTTCGTTTTCGCCGATTTCGTATTCCCTAGATCTGCACTACAGGACGTAGCATTTCGGCGTTAGGCTTTTTTTACGTAGCTCCTTTAAATATTCGTATGATTTTGTTGTTTCACATTTGTCGCATGCGTCTCATTTCGGTCGTCTTTCATTGGATTCTTCCTACATTAGGAATCCTACTTTCAAAAAGTTTGACTTCGTCGTATCATCATACGAAGGTTGGGCCAAAAAGGTCGGTTTGTGGTTCAATGACTTATTAGCTGGTAAATTGAATAAATGTAGGGTTTTGTATTTATACGGTGTTATGTGTGTCGTTAAATCCACGTACATCGATTCGATTGTAGTCCATGACGTCAATAAGGAGTTTCTTTACATTCCAACTAGTGGAAGGAAGGTTCCTTATGGGTGGTTACGATTGTAGCGTTCACAAATGTATTTCATTCGATGAATTTTCACTAAATAATTATCCATTGGAGTCACTAAAGTTATTGTTCGATTATTATTCTTTCTAATTATGCGCTACTTGTGGAACATCCTGCTTCAATGTCGCGTTTGGTTGTTGTTCATGACGACGGTCCTTTTTGGTTCAATTCTTTGCACGTTATAGATCTCTGCGATGATGTTGATGCGAACTTGCGTTTATAGAAAGGGATCGTTTGAACTTTCAGTCGTATTATTCCTATGTTCGTGAGTGTGATGATAATGACGTGCAATTGATGAATGTATTCAACGAGTTTCGTCGTCATCATCGCGACGAGTATCGATCTCGTGTGTTCAATATTTATAAACATATTGCCGATTGATCTGTACTTCCGCTAATTATTGATACCGTTTCCCAAGCCTTGCAACAAATATGCATGGACGAATGTAGTAGGGCACGTTATAATCAGCGATCGTCTGCTCGTGATCGATGCGATTGTAGCAGCAGCAGCGAAAGAAATGTTTACGAAGAAAAGCGAAAGGATGCGTTGGAACATCTTTGTCAAAGGTATGAGAGATCGTAGAAAGTACGTTATCGGTGATTGTTTCGTGGATATTCTTCAACCTCGTGAAATTATTCGCGATGTTGGGACAGATATGTTGTCGTCGACAATGAGTAGTCAGGCTACTTTAGGGATTGGTGATTTTTTAATTTTATAATTTTGAAATTTTTGTCAATAAAGGAATAATGTACATATGTCGGGTCCCGCAGTTCTTTTTTTCCTTTTCTTTTCTATATTTTTCTATCTATATAACTACGTGAAATTCGACATTCATTTCTTTTTTCTTGCCTTTCGTCGATTTACGGATAACTGCGCTTCGTTGTTTGTAGTTTTCTTCCGTTGGTCGATTTCGTTGCGTGTCATTCATATTACGCGTCGCGTTTTCGAAATTTCGCCGCGTTTGTCTATCGTTGATTCCGACAATTCTTGTATTTTCGTTCGGTTTTGTGGGCTGTATCCTGCCCGCGTTACCGAGATTACTGCGATAGCGGTTTGTTCTACCAAGTATATGGTCGAAAAAGGCCGATTTTCGCGTCTCGCGATTCAAGGGAATTGTATTCGATGAATAATACAAGGGTGTATTACCTTAGTTTTATTACAGCAGGTAAACAGCGAGAATTTTTTTAACAATTATTGGAGGAAGTTCGTGGAGAAATGTTGTTTTCTCTTTTATGTACAAATATTTATTCACTATAATTGTAAAATATTTATAAGTTTTGTTTCGAAATGTTTTTGAAAGAAATATTAAAGTTTCCTTCAGGATTAATATATATGGGATTCATCCCATATTAACATTTTCCAAATATTATACGGAGATTTCCTGAATTCCATATCAAAATTTGTGATTAAGATATAGATTCCAGAATTACGTATTGAGATGTCTTGAATTTGAAATTGCAATTTCCTGAATATCATATAGAGATTCCTGAATGACATATTAAGAAAGGCGATTAGTCAGCTGCAAGGAATCCAGTTTGAATATTTTTCAATTCCTCAATGCAATATTGTTATATGTCTGGTTGCAGAATTTTCTCTCTTTGCTGTTCACTCTTCAAAGGTATGTTGAAAAAAAAATATAATAATTAATTGTATGCTGGAAAAAAGGGTTCGCCGCTATAGTAATCTATTAAAAAAAAAGATAAATAATAAAACTTACAGTTTGTCAATAAAATTCGAATTAATTTCTTCATACTATTTTTCATTGGTGATTCTCGCATATACATATTACGGCTGCATTTATGTTCTGAAACATATAGACATTTGATCCGTATTGGAGGTAAGAGAATCACGGATATCTACACTGAGAAAAAACCATGCCAATACAGCTTGTCCCAGCCAATATTGATTTCGGATAGAAGAAGTCATTTTAGCCTTGTTTTACGGCTAAAACGACATTGTTTTTTTTTCAGTGTATGTTCCTGAAGTTTGATCATATACAAGTCGAACGAAAATTTGAAAAAACAAATGACTTTTTTTTTAATTACGATGAATTTCGCATTTTCGAGCATACGACGTAGTGCGTATAGCGAATATGTGACTGACATGAAGGTATATTATTACGAAATCAGGCACATGATGTCTCGACTTCTGATTGGTCAATTTAAAAAACCGATATACCTGTTTTATTCAATATGAAATCCCGGGTATTGTGAGTATTCATTTATAATTATTACGACACATTTTCTTCAGTAAATTAAGCAATATATATATGAGAAGTCTCGTCCGTCTTTACGATTAATGAATCGTAAATCTGCGTACCAAAAACATATACGAATCTTTTGGTATATACGCGTTCATAAGGTTGTCTGTTCCTACATGTATGTTGAGCACACATCAACTTCCAGGATGCTGCGAAACACGCGAGGGTGGGAGCGACCCCAATCTCGGGAGGAAGATATTCCTGTCGCTGGGTGGTAGGTACGTACTCCGATATGCGCGAGAGGGGAAAATATCCTCGGATAATAATAGGGTGCTGATATTAAATTGCGGACTGACCAATATGTCGACGTAAACCGAAGGGGTCTGACATTTGCAGTAGGCTGAGGAGAATGTGCGGATGGCAAGTCATTTTCGAAAAACGATACTCCTAATAAATTTCAAACGAAAACCGACACTGATTCATGCAGGCATCCTCGTGCTTTTGACACTACGACGAAACGTGGAAAAACTTTCGAGTTTTCAGTATATAGCACTAAAATTCTGGATGCGGCAAAAATAAAAATATTCCCGTTTATTTACGTTAAAAAAAAAACCTCCCTGAACGTTATTTATTCGACAGAAGCATCCCAAAGGAGGGAAATTCTACAAAGGAGGATAAGCAAGTTGTCTAACTCGATCGTGTCTTCCCTAGACCCTGGGATTTTTGATATCTCAATAGTGAAGGATTGTAAGATACTCCGCTCAATAATGTCATTTATTTTCTGGAAGAAATGATTTTTGTAGGAAGTAATACGAAAAATCGGTATCCCTAAAACATCTTCGTGATCGTCATAATAAGATCTAGGGTATATTTTGTATACTTGCCGTTATGTTTGTACATTATAATGAGAGATATGGAGTTTCGATAGAAGATAATTGATACAAGATATGAAAGTGATAAAGATATAGTAAATATTAAATAACTGATTAATAATAATAAAGACTCGATCGTCACCTCCTAATTATTGAGTAAACATGTTGTAAAAAGGAAAGGTTCACGAGGGATTCGAGATCGGTGTGATGTACCGACCGATAATGGCGATACGAGTCGGTCGCGTATATAGGCACGCTTGCCGTCTTTGGGGTGCAGCATGGGTTCTTTGACGAGCAGCCATGCAAAGGAGTCACGTGCCGATGCAGCTCGAAGCCGAGTAAAAAGTATAAACAGAGACGCACACGCGGGAGAACGGCAGGGAGAGGTGACGGTATAAGGAAAGGGAAAGAAAGAAAGAGACGAGTTCGCAAGGTGCAAAGACCAGATGGTGGCTTGCACTGACCGCTTCGAGAAGGTCGTCCCACTGCCTACTCGTATTTGCAACCACTTTGCTTTCGCGTAATTTTATTACCTTTATCTCTCGCGCACGAACCCTACTTTCATGCTGGCCCCAATTTCGAGCTGCCAAATGACATAATAGAGTTGGCGGATAAATTTAAGAGCGCTCCGTTTATTAAATCAATGACAGTGTTCGATTTTTAACGGGGTTTCCCGATCACGACTCTGTTACGTAAAATCTCGGAAAATAACACAGTATATAGACAACTGCTTATAACTTCGTGTATATGAAGGCTCAAACCGCATACAATGGCAAACGTGTAATCTGTAGTTTATATTTTATTCTAAATAAAGGAAACAAGCCAACTGCACATTGGTATGAACGAATAACCGCTATTATTGCACGTAAATGGTAGAATAATAGAAACTATTGTCGATGGCCGTTCAAATCGTGTCTCATGCCGGAAATCTTCATTCGCCGTTTACCGGCATCTAATGTCACTTTAGTTATGTAAATCAAGTAAAGCGAAGGTTATCTGAATGTCGCTTCGGTTAACTGAATATCTCTGCATACTCGATTAGGTTGTACGAATTTGCACGGATGTGTTCGGTGGTTAGTGGAAAGAAACTTTCCATTGAAGTGTTTATTTCTCCCTCTCTTTCTCTCTCTCTCTCTCTCACACTCTCTCGCTCTTTTAATTCAAAACTACAGATTGCAAATTAAATCTACATAAATGCGTCATTCAATTTTATTTTACGAACTATTCAACTATAAAACGATCATTTTTCTCGGGGAAATTCCAAGTGAGACACAATTTCAGGGAATAATAACGTATAGTCATATCGTGGGTCTCATTTCATGTTATAAGTTGAGTATAAATTGCACGTACTGTAAATACTTTTTATTGGTAAACTTTTATATTCTTTTTTTTTTCAAATAATAAATGCAGGTTCAAGCACGAAGCAATTCAGTGAATGGTTACGAGCCTCTTGCCATAGACACTTAAGATAGTCTTTCTTCCCAAGACTTACTCCTCATTCGAGCAGAGGAGTTACGGGAATTGTTATCGTTGAGAAAGCACCGATGCTACGATACTGCGAGAAGAGACCAGCGGAATATTAATTACCTTTATTATCGCTTAATTGGACGACCGGTAGGGCTTTTTGTTCTCCATTGAATGTCTATTGCTACGTGAACGTTTTGTCGAGGTAATTTGACCTTTTCCAGGCTTTATATTATAGTCTGTAGGAAATATTTATTGTATCGAAAATACATAATTTATGCCGCAGGCATCATGCATTCCATTATTTAATTGTTGCATGCTACATAAATCACGTACAATCTATTTATAATGAATTTCCCACTAAAAACATACCCATTTATTCTCACATTATTCATAAATAATTCATAGATATACTCAACAGTTTGGACATAATATTTTTGTGTACGCTCTTGTTAAAATCATTGGTTGCTCCAATATTTAGTATTTAAACTCTCGACCAAAATAATTTGCATATGAAAATGAACTCGTGCGTAGGGGGCTTTAAATTCGGCAAGAGCTCGATGCGATAAAATCGCTGATGGAAATCGCGAACCCTCCAGTTCTCATTGCAATAAACTGTAAGAACATTATAATGTGCACACTGATAAAAAATCAACACAGCAACACTGCACAATTCAAGACACGTGGTCCATATTGATTGGTATCGTGTGTAACGTAAAATTATACGATAGATAGGGAGAGACCATATTTTTCAGATAGAACTAGTGTTTCTTAACATATAGCACTCGCAGACAATCTGCAACGCTCGACTGAAATTGAAATGATCCACACGATTCAAAGCAACAGTTAAGACAGATACACTGCTATTTTTAATGTTTTGTATATAATCATCTCGACCTAGCGCATCTGAACAATTGTTATTATTTGACATATTTATACTCATACATTTTGCGTCTCAAACAAATCAACTTCATGACATCCAATAAAGCAAGTAAGTTTATATATAGAATAAGGGATTAAATAATGTACCATAAAACGTCAAAGCATGAAGTCAATTATGAAATCTATACTTGACGAATGGAAAAGAGTTAGGAAGACGGTAATGGCTTCAGTGGAATTGGCAACTATTGAGAAAACTCGACGGATGATGACATCGAAAGAAGATCGAGGAGACATTCGATCTGCACACGTTACGGGGTGACTTGAACGATGGCAGTTTCAAAATAGTGCATGATTTTTACTTATTAGTGGAAAGTTTCGATGCTTTTTAAACCAATTATTCGATCAACGGAAATTGCAATAATTCACAAATAGTACACGAACCCTTTGGACGGTCAGATGGTTCAATCGAGCCGATAAATAACATTATTTAAATTCGCATTCTACCGTCCATTAGTATGCTAATTGGAAGTGTAACTACTGGAACCCAGCGATCGGAGGGAGCCCGAGGGAGATCCAAAGGAATTAGGAATCCGCGTCAGGTGTGTTGGAAAGTCGAAATTACGGCATTTATCAAGCCGTTGCTGGGCGAGATTTCATTCTCGTTCAACGGTGATGCAGGTTTAGGGAGCAACGGCCACCCGCACTTTCCGGGACCGGAATAAGGAGTAAGCAACAGACGCGCCGCGAAGATGGAGCGAGGGTCTTTTCTCGGTAGCATCGAAACGAATCGACCCGCCTTTCCAATTAAGCCAAAGTCGCCACTATCGCGACCAAAGGGATGATAAGACGCAGATAACAGCGCGAATAACAGCGCGAGAGAATGCATTTTCACTTTATTATATTATTTTTGTGCAAAATAAGACGTGGTACTTTTACCGGACTACTCAACTGGCCACACTACCTCACCGCTCTTTATTAAACCTAGCTGGTAGCTCAAACGCTCCATCGTACCTTGTAAGAAGTACTTTCCAAGTTAAAATGAATATCAAAAATGATATTCTTAAAAATTGCGGTAATCAAACGGAGAAAACACTATTATTAATGCCAACCTGTTCAGCTCAGTACCAATATAAACAAATGCTCAGGTATAGATGGCAAAAATATACGGAAAAGAAGATCCCTAAAGACTTTGGACATTCAAGGATTCAGTCTTAACTCTACTCTATCTAGTTTACGCGTACCTCATTGACATTGTCCAGTAATGCTACTGCGGCAGTTCATTTAAAATGTCAGATCAAGTACCTAGACTATATATTACTCGAGTAATCAAGCTTATACGGTGCGTGAGAGGATCGATTCTTGAATATGTGACATAGGTATCGCATGCCACATGCTGAATATATATATACAAATACGTATGTAATTTTTACTGATTTTTAGAAATATCGCACTCGATACTAGGGTCATACGTGCAAGAATCGACTCGTAGAAATCTATTCCTTTAATTTTTGCTTATTGTGGTTTTGCAGTTCTCAATGCGGGACGGTAGACAAATTTCAACCAGTTAGAAATGTAATTATCAACAAATTCACGGTAATTGTTGAAAAAAAGTATTAACACCAAAAACATGGCTTCGCGTCTAAAAAAATACTACGGGAAACGCGAAATACTATAAGAAAATAATCAAAGACTGTATACGAAAACTATAACTTTTGTATGGTTTCCAAAAGTTTTTCGCTTGCCTTATAGTATTTGTTCTACGCAAATATTGTAAACCGAATGCTTAACAGAAATTAATTATCATTACTGCTTGCAGTAAATATCTCAGCAAAAAATTCAAGAAAAAGCAATTGCAAATGGCAGTCGCGCTCGGAACGAAGCGGATGGAATACAAAAACCAGTCGAGGGTGCGTCTAAGGTTAGAAATTAGTGTTGGCGAGATGAAACCCGGGAAAAATGGTCTTTAGTAAAACATTGAGAGAAAGAGGGAATGAACGAAAGAGAGTCAGAGTAGGGACTGAGAAAGCAAGTGTGTGTGTGTGCGCGTGAGAGAATGACAGTGTGTGTGTAAGAGCGATAGAGAGGGAGAGAGAGGAAGAACAGGAAAACCAATCGCGGAGGTGGGAAAGGCTGAGAATGGAAGGCTCGAGCCGACAGCGCGGAGGAAAAGGATAGAGCAGGAAGAGGGAAGGGATATAGGCAAAGGGAGAAGAGAAAGAGGAAGCGAAGGAGCGAGACGAGAAGGAGAAGAGTAGAACGAAACAAAAAAATGCACAATAAAGAACGAAGGGTCGGCACTCTGGGTTCCGGGACTCCGGCACTGCTGAGCCTACTAGCCGAGCTGAAAACGTCAATTTCAGGTTCCGTTCCGCCGTCTACCTTCTACCTTAGCCTATGGTCTACACACCCACGTCGAGGAAAGTATTCGTTCGTAAGAGTGACCGTCCACGCGTGCTTTTCACCGAGCGAATAACATTTAATCGGAGTCCCTAGACTTTACATATAGATATATATGCTCAGAAAACACGCACCGTTTAATTAATACACGCATATATATGGAAGGTGGTGGAAGGTGGTGGAAGGTGGTGGAAGGTTACATCCGTTTTAGTAACGTTCAAAGTCGTTACGGAATTGCACTTCATTTTTGATGGAAACGTGGCTCTTTCTGTTGTTTGACGTTTTCCGGCATTTCTTTCCGCTGTAGTTCGACAATCGCTTCACTATAAGAATTAAACACGCATTCAGTGGACGCGACTAACCTTCGTTCATTCTGCTGCACCGTCAAAGTGCTCTCATTCCGAGCAATCGCTTTAGATTTTAAAAAGTAATATATATACTACGTAATACACTCTTGAAATAAAGGCTAAGCGTCGCGCGAAAATATCCAACCGTTTTGCGATGATTTAGTACGGTATAATGAATTAAGATCGCTTCTTTGCGCTTGTAAATACAGCAGACGAGTCACATTAGCAGAACAACTACGAACCTGTACGAGGGGTTGACAGTGGCCGCGATTAATGTAGCTCTTACGAGAGCTGTCCGGGGTTGGAAGCGGAGAAAATATAGGGCCCATATGCACGTTTATCTTCATAACAAATGGACATTAGCGGCAAGCGAGACGTGTACGTGTTTACGTCTGATTAGATTACCACTACCCGTTCTGGTTCTAGCGACAAGAGCACTACACCGATGCATCCAAACTCAAGAATTAACGACATCGAATCAAGATTTATCTCTTACACGGTAACGGAATTTTTCAACTTTCTCATAACTTCATTTTCATTCATTATAAACTTCAGTTTCTGAAGTTTCATTATAGCCTTATATTATTATACAATGTATACGCAGACAGCATGCATAACGCATATAACCGTGTGTTGATTAATCGACGTTACACTATTTCACGTCTTCAGATACGCCAATGTTCTACTTTCATTGTAATGTATAATAAAATGTATTGTAGTATATACGCATATATCAGTAATAATATTGTAAAGGTATGCCAATACACAGATACTACTTTTTACAAATTTCAGCCTGTAAAGTAGCCGCATATAGAAAAAAACATTCAGATAATAAATGTAATCGAATAGAGAGTATGCTTTGGAGATAATATATGTGAAAGCCTTTATAGCAAACAATAGGGCGTTGTTCTATTTTGCGTCGAGTATTGAAAGCTACTTTAACTATTACCTATAGTAGAAGCATTTGCCAAGGTTATTGTGTTCCGCCAGAAGTATGCTGCGATCGCGTTTAACCAATGCAAACATTCTACATATAAACGCGTATACCTTCGACGGTATTCTTCGGGTCTGCACTTGATCGCTTAATTTCTCCAACGATCCGGCGGAATTATTCTATTAATGTTACGCGAATATTGCGGAGGAGATAGCTATAGTCGTGCCGATTCCAGGCACGCCAATATTCGTGGCGTGCCCGGGCCTCGAATAAATCGATTCCACATACTGCTGCTTAGCGGACGAGACGAGAAGCGGTGACGGCATCGGGCTCGTGAATTCCTTGGATAGTTTCTCAGGTCTGCACCAGGGGTATTTAAAGTCCATTGTGCTACAGGCTCGCTTCACGCAACTAACCTGCGGGACAAACAACAGACGTGCATTGCAATAGACGGATGTTTGGATGCGGGCAGAGGGAGGAGGCGCAGATAGAGAAACAGTCGGGGGGGAGCAAATTACACCGACAGCCAGCTAGGCCAGGTTTTTCGGAATGAAGTGAAAATTTATGAAAGTGCGTATACGGGCGGCGAACGGTGTCAGAATTGCGTTCGAAGAAAACAGTGCTACGGCTCGACTTGAGTTTGTTCTTGAGTTTCACACCTAGAAAGATAATTGCCCAATGCAATCGTACATTATGCGATTGGTCGCGTAACACGAAGACAATAAGCTCAATGTGTGCGAAAGACACTGGGCCGACCTTGGCGTTGCGGAAAAAGTGACCGGAAGAGAATGCCGCGATTACAAATAAAGAACGACTGGGAGACAAACGGCGAAGACAAATAGAAAGGGTGAAGGTATGAAGGGAGAGTGACGGAAACGGAATAAAACAGATAGAAAGGTGAGAGAGAACGCGAGGGGCGGGAGAATGGAGTGTGCGCGTAAGTGAGAAGTGGCGTATAGGGGAACGAGGTTGAAGAGCGAAGAGCCGATGAGGGGTGCGACCGCTCGTCGGAGGGAACCAGTTTAGGAGCGTAAGAGAGGTAGACAAAGATGAGGAGGAGGAGGAGGAGGATACACGGATAGTGCGGACGACAGACGTGAGCGTACACGGTGCGCCCGCGCCGCGACCGGTGGTTCTTCGGGGTTCGTAAACCCAAGGTGTAATCTACTCGTGTATAGCCCAACGTCGAAAGTGACATTGCAAAAACACGAGTAACGGCGATCCCGCGCGCCTTTCGGAGTACGTCAAAAGAACTGTGTATTACAACTTTTTAAACCTTTTATCCCAAATATTTCAGAGTTTGATGGAAAACGCAAAGTGAATAAATTCAGACGAGTAAATTAAGTAACTACTTTTACGGAATAATACCAAAGGAGGAATCACAATATTGGAAAATTTTTTAAATTTTGCTCGAAGCTTTTTAGTTGCAATGAATCGTTTGGAGCGCAAGAAGGAAATAAGTGAAGTCTGAATCGTCGTCTTCTTTACAGCACTGGGACACTCGATTACTTTTAAATTTCTCCCTTATTATTAAGGCAGAATAGAAAGACAAAGAAAGGTATAAGGCAAACGTATAAAAGGAAAAGATGCTCTGCTTATTTGATGTTTTTTAGGCACAACGAACAAAAGCGATCACATTTCAGTATAATTACTCGTTTGCTTTCGTAACTGTCATCGCCTCTTCGCTTACAGCACGCATATGCAGAAAAGAAGAGTCGAGTTGATAAGTCGGTCGCGACATGAGCAAGAAGCAGCTGACTCGACACGAACGTCGGCTTGCCCAAAGGTAAACAAATATATAGCATTTAAAGAAATGCAAACTTGACAAGGACAGTTTAATTATTAGCAAAAAAAAAAAAAAAAAAACACACAAACTTCTCCGAATTTATTAATTAAATAAACTATATATTTATATATATTATACAATCCATCTAGATAATAATCGTTGCGTTGGCGGTAAAATTTGAATTAATAAACACTCTACTAATGAAATAATATTGTGATTATTGTTTTTCAAGCTGCAATTAAATAAATACAAGAATAATAGTACCAATTTCTGGGTACGAAGCACTAGTATATTCGAATACTATGGGGAACCATCTACTGCGAATTTTGTATTTTCTGCGATATTGTGATTGAAGTAATCGAAATTGGTATAATAAGAGGAACACCCGCAGGAAGTGTTTCTTTTATCCTAGCCTCTTAGTAAAGTTTCATTGTCACATTAAAGTTCTGGGACCAGTAGTGTATTTTCTGTGTACATAAAATGTCTCCCTTCGCATACCTTCGCTCAGTACATAAATTTCGTCACCCTGTGGTGCAAGAGTGCTTGCCGCACGAACAATGGAGCACTGGTTCACGAGTTTTTACCGTATGGACAACTCAACATAAACCAGTTTCTTAAAACGGATACGGCGTTACTTTCGCGTGTTCGAATTACTCGTAGCATAAATATAGTCACACCATGTGTTCGACGAGATTGACTACGGCCTATGATTGCAACATTAGCCTACTGGACGCAGTTCAAAGTCATAAACCGTTTTACGTGTCTACTTTTCTGGATTGAGAAAATATCTGTGGGAGTTGCCGTACGTCGATTTATTTATTTATTTATTTATTTATGTACACTGTGAATGAGATTCTTTATGCAATGGAGTCAACGTTATAATGTTCGAAATGACTAATTCTACCGGTCAGGTAAGCACGCTGTCTAATCGAGCTGTACTCTATCCAACTGTTGTTATAAAAACGAAATGAACAGTAAACAAGGGAAATGAAAGGAATAAAAATTCAAGTTGAAAGCTTCTTATGTATTATTAAATGAATACTAGCACATTCTTTACCGATCGCGAAATGCAGTGAGATGGCGATTATACGACGATAACGTCGGTGGCTTAAGTAATTACGATGAATTCTTGACTAAGGTAAAACAAAGGGTGAAGCATTTATCAAAGGCGCAGCCCCTTTGGAGAGGTCTTTGGGAAGTGAACCTTATATCCAAGCATCCGAAAGACGGTGAAAAACAAATAATGGCATCCCGATCTTCGATTTTCATCTCTCGTCTCTCTCTCTCTCTCTCTCTCTCTCTCTTTCTCTAGCAAAGAAAAGTTTCGTGTGAACTCACCGATCGTTTGCACCGAATAAAAAAAAAAAAAGAAACAAAAGAAATGAATATATAAACTTCAAACGAGTTTAAGTTTTGCGAGCATCCGTAACTGCATAATCATCAGCAGCAGCAGCAGCAGCAGAAGGAGCAGCAGAAGCATCAGCAGCATCAACAACAGCAACAGCAGCAACGGCGGCAACGACGGGGCAAAGAAGCGTGAGGCATCGCGGAATCGAGATCGGGAGGACCCGAGTGCGTCGTTGCCGAATCCTTTTTGCAATTAAAAAACCGGATCAACGGGTTCCAGGCCTCGGACATTCCGCAAATTCTGCCTTACGAAATCGAGCAAATCGACTCGCCGAGTCAGCGCAAGGGATAAATAGTAACCTAACCTCCTGTAACCGCCTCCCTTTTTCCCTTTATCTTTTTCTCGCTTTTCTTCTTCCCCCACCCCCTAAGAAGGATGCTCGCGGGATCTCCACCCATTCCCTTCCACGCATTTCTTCTTCTTCCTCTTTACTTTCCTCCCGTTTCCTCCGTCCTCTTCCTCTCTTCAACTGCAGGAAACATTCGAATGCGAAACTCGTTTCGTTCATCCGTAAATCTCCCTCTTACCTCAATTTCGAAAATAACATTCTCTTGTACTTATATGACGTTAAATAACAAGTTCCGTGAGGCTTTTTTGTAAATCAGCGTGCGTGATTCGAAAAATGACGAAGGCGTCATTACAATCCATTATGTCGATCACGTATTCAGCGAATTGTTGCGATTACTTCTCGAAAAGTTTTCGACAATTACAGGTATACGTTTAAAAGGAACTTGCCACTGATTAGATATAAAATCAATTTTACCAAGACGTATATTTTCAAAAAAAAAAAAAAAAAATCATTATCTCCAGAATTATATATGTTTATATATATAAATGTATAAGGAGTATGTAAAAACTAAATCATCAGTTTGAATAAGTCCACACTATTTGAAAAGTGCAAATATATAAACTAATTTAAATCGACAAATTTTTTACGAATTCTTGTTTGCTTATAGAAATATTTGTCAACCAATTGTAATAAATGTTGAATTGATCTCTATCGATAACTTACATGCTTTGCCGTTCGCCCGAAACATTCTTCACAATTTCCGTAAATAGTTTGTAACCGTCGTCTGAACTTACCTGAAATAGAGATGAAAAACAAAATTATTATTCAGCCTCATTGAATGAATAATCATTAATCGAATAGTTAAATTAAATAGTTGTATTTTATGCATTATACATGCCCAATTTCGCAGAGTACAAATTAACCTAATCTGTAATTTATTGTCGATTCTTTACGACAAATAATGTCACTTTAATCGTCGTGAATATAAAAAAGCCTGCTCTTTTTACGTGTGGAATTGGCAAATATGGGCATCGCCGATCTCGCGCGATGAGTTATATTCAATTTTACTCCGTGAATCACATTACACGAGCAATAAAAATATAGAAGGTACATTTTTTACGTAAACGAATTCATTATATCGTTGTTCGCATTTTTTTCCCTCACAGTGTATTTTCAACGCATTATATTGAAATGTTAGATCAAAACATAAACAAAAAGTACTCCAAATCTCATCCTTGTCTAGCATCGCTGCAGAATGGACATAGATATATGCATTGTATCTTGAAATATTATCTGCAGATATATCATCTTGGTTCTCCCCAGGTCATTTCTGGCCATCGTGTCCAGATGTTGCCATCCGTTATTATCCCGAAATATCATGAATTATCAATCTCGTGAGGAATTGAGCAACGATCGGTATTTTCCCTGATGGGGATAGGCAAACATCGATTAAAAGTTAATAAGCAATAGGTAACGGAGCATCGCGGCCCTTTCGATTAGCTCCAACTATTAATCTCTAATAGCCTAGAGCGGGCAGGAAATGACGCCCTGGGATCGCGCGGAAATTAACGTTCGAACTGAAACACCGTCAAAAAGAGATCCGACTATCAAGTAACGAGTCCACGCTTCCGCAGGTCCTACGATTTTATCCGAGTGTTTATATATTCTACAGCTATACGTATATGTATATAGAAGGTATAGATCCGAACAATGACGTTAATCGGATGTGAAACGAAGACTCAGGTTAGTCGCGACTATTAATGTAATTCAGTATAGTAATTGCAATATTTAATGCTAGTGGATTGGCAGAAAATGCGTTGCGCGATTCTTCCAATCGTGTTTCATGTACGCCAACAATTACGACGGCAATTAACTTGTTATAAATATATGCGTGAATGTATACGATATGAAAGAATGAAAATCCTGGTGGGTGCGTGCAAGTCATTCTATACAGAATCTACAAAAACGATCTGTTGTCGGGAGTTTTCCGGAGGCAGTAAATCGACCGGAGGAGGGACTTGCAGTAAATCAGTTGGAAATATTACGGAGAGAAATCATACACCGAAAACTAAAAAGAATAGTAGGCGTTACGGAAGTGGCGGCTACCCACAATAGCACTTGAACTTGACGAAACGAGTCGTAAACACAAAGACAAAGGTCTCTTTATTACTCAAACGACCCAGGTGGCGCGTTCTCCTATTATACACATGCATGCCTGGTCTGCTCGCATATATATATATATATATAGAAGGAACGAGAGGGATCGGAAGATTACCGACCAGCCTCGTTATTAATAATACTGTATTGCATCGGCTAATTACAAGAAGATATTAACCAAGCCAACCTGATTTAGCACGTTTGATTCGATGCTCTATACGCAACGTAAGTGTGTTTACGCGTAATCCCATAGTAAAATGTCATTATTTAGGCACTGTGTGGTTAATCTTATACTATGAAGTGCTGTGCAACGAAAAGGGAATTTTTAAGAGCGACCCTCTTGTTCTACTGTCAGTTTTAACTTGTAGCAAAGTTGAGTGATTTACAATTCCTTAGAGTTGCTCGTCTCCTTTCTAGCATAATAGTTTACAATTGGACTAAATGAAATTAAACGATTATAATCGAATTACGCGTTACAGGTTCCCATCAGGGCAAAGTTCCTGGCGAATAATGAAAGCTTGAATATAACACTATACGTATATCGCATCATGTTTCACGTTCCATTGATAATGTCGATCGTCGAAAGAGCATTGGTATAAGTAATTAAAGCGGACGGGCGAGGGAACTAATCGGAAACTCTGCGTCTACGTCAATCACTGTTAAAATCGCCGAAAGCCGGACAAAGCGGGAACGAGAGCGAGGGCCGCCGCGATTCCGACTGGGCGCAGGAAAAAGTAGAAGAAAGCCAATTGAACGTCGCTCGAATGTCTTTGTGCGCGCAATCCCAACGGAATCTATCGGAGACCGTGAATCGCAAGGACTCTTGTATTTCGAACGACCGACCGGCACAATCCGAATCCGGGGTCCGGTTGCAACAACGCACACGCACTCTGCACGCACCCACGGATCCCACGGCAAGAAAGCTGAATACATCCAACTTGCAGTCTAAACAATTCTCAGGCCGAGCCGAGCTTTTCAGTCCTCCAAGTTTGAACGTCACCCAAGACCTACGCAAGGGTCGCCGGAGCGACTCGTGACGCTCGTCGCGAGACCGAGGCTCCCTCGGCCTTTCTAAATCGAGGCCCGATACAAAAACCCGTTGTTAGATAGGCTGTCAGGGACGTCACAAGGCGCCCGCGGGCCTCGACCCGCGTTTGACTCTTTTCGTTTTGACTCCTTTACTGCACGTGGCTGTTTCGTTGTTATATTATGCCTACTCCCCCCCTCTCTCTCTCTCTTTCCTTCTCTCTCTCCAACCCTCTTGTCTATCCCTCGCTCTCTATATATACCGGCAATCATTTCGTAATTACCTTAACGCACCAATGAAATCTAATCCACTTTCGCCAATTAATTTTCATCGGCAAGTTGCTTTATTGTTTCTTGGAAAAACTCATTATTGAGGGAATAGTATTAAAAACTGTGTTAGATTCGACGGACTGCATTCTCTATCCTGTTAGTGACGAGAAACCTATTTAGGTGAATAAGTCACAAAATTTTTATGACGAACTTACAAATCATGTATAAGAATCATTATGTATAAATAAAAGATACACGCAGTAAAAATGATTCAAGTCCTGCTTTAATTGCAAATCTTCCATTGTTATGCTTTAAAATTTCTACAACTATTGAAAAGTTTGTATATGCGTATAATGATAAATATATATCTCAAATTTCTAATAAGCGTTTACATATATGCATATATTAACGGATGATTGAAGCCCAGTTATTCATCAGAAATAGCAAATACTATGAGAGAAATATCAGCTGTACCTCACTTCGCTACTTGAATTCTTTAAACGTAAAGGAGGGAAAAATATGAGATATATTTTTTTTCGTCTACTATCGCGAGCAAACGATTGTATTCACCACCCTGCAGTCGACGATATGAATGTCCCGTCAATAGAAAAGAAGCACTCGAAACCTTGCGTTTACTATTTATTGTTGTCGACTAATTTTAAAGGGGAATGTCATTCATTCTGTTTGCAAGCAACGACCATTACTCGAACAATGTAGAATTTATTTCATCTCAAGTAATATAACTTTAGCTCAAGCTCCGCAAATCTAAACGGACGAAAGCGCATGGAAAGTTAACTTTCGAATTAGGATCAATTATAGCGTCTTCATTTTTATATAAATCGGGCATTTTGCACATAAATTAAGGCGTTTCGAAGATTCGACAATCACGCAGGCGAGACTGACTGACTGACTGATTGACTTCCCTCCTTCTTTTTTGCAGTGTAACTTACACCTACAAGTTGATATAACAAGTCCGATCTGCATGTCGGTAAGTTCGGTTCGGGGTGTGTATCACCCCCTGCGAAATCGATTTACCAGAAGAAAAAAAGACATACGCCGCATTTTTCCCCTTCAGCGAGAATGAAAAATTCAAGACGAGTGAAGGGAGAGGCACGACGACGTTCTCGCTGCTCGTTACTACCTGTAAATATCGTTTGCATCACGAAAATCCCAGTCGGATATCATTTTTACGTTTTTCATGGGGTGGTACAACCGATTTCATTATGTTTATTTTGCTCTCGCGTGATTTACAAAATCGCTATGATTTATAATGCGCTTGTAGGATATTATATTTCGTTTATTACGTTTTTATTATATGTAATGCGATTATATAGGTAAGTTTTTTTTTTCTTTTTTTTTTTTTTTGTCAATTACTCATTTAAACATATATCTGCACGGAGAACAAAATGAAAATAGGCGCACTGTTAAGTTAGGCAGTCTGAGATACCAAACTTAACTCATTGTTTGAAGCAACATATATATATATATATATATATATATGACATTGGAAATTAATATACGTTTTATATATTTTGTATTTTATATACATTTCATTTTGTTACGTGGTTAATTTTAAGTAAATTCAAGCTAAAATATTTTGATAAGTGGGTATATTGGCGAGTCCGATGGTCCATAAAGAAAAAGACTATTAATTAACGTTTCAGCCGATGTGATGGCACTATTATTTTTTGCCTTAACGACGAATTATCGAATACATTATAATTAATATAATTATATATATGGTCATAATTATATAGCATTAAATATAATGATGCCGTGTGTGTATAATATGTATATATATATATTACATTGTAAGACTATATAACAAAACCACGCAACTGTCGGTCCTTATTCTATAGTATCAGTAAATTGAAGAACTACAATGCGCGTCGGTGACGTATATAATAAAACCCGTTTATTAAAATTTCAATTGCATATTTATGAATACATCCCTCCAAAGAATGCCCCTTTGAAAGATCATTTCAAACTTGTCCCTGACAATTGTATCGGTCAACGTTTGTCCAACTGAAAATCTACTAAACTTATTGCTTCTGTCAATTTCGCTTGACAAAACTATATTATAATCATCATAAAAGGTTTTGACTAACGGTTTTTTTTCTTTTGTAATAGTATTGTAATAATATTTTTAGCATTTTTATTTGCGATTCATTATTAATCTGAGCTATATACGTTCCGTCCAAATTATATATACTAATGTATAGTTGTACATGCGTATATAGTTAGCTTTCGATATTTTCATGGAGTTTCTACATACGAGTAAAGATTGAAAACACTTCTACCTCATCTTAACCTTAATACTATATATTGCGTCCGTGTATTTTTACTCGTGGGAATTGGTTACTTCGCGAAATTGATGCAATTTTGTGCGATACGTAATTGCACGCAACGAATATACATATATGATTAATGTACGCGACAGATAGCTACTGTTATCCGGATGCTTTCCAGATGAAGAACTTGGAAGGTATTAAGAGCGGTATCGACGGAATAAGGTTGCTTTTCGGTCCCTGGCTAATTAAATCTGAGGTTAAGCCGAAAGCGGAACGGGAGAATTCGGCCGTGGCTCTCCCTCCTATATGTATATATATATATATATATATACGAGAACTTTGTCTTTCAAGTATATACATCCCCGAACAATCTTCGTGCCCGAGATTCCGTCATTCGTCTCGCTAAAGTGAACGCATTAACCGCCGAAAACGAGGGCTGCTATACGAGACGTGGCAAAAGGAAGAAAAAAGTGTTTATCGCGACAAAACGGGAAAGGAAGAAAAAGAGTGAGCCGTTCGTTTATCGAGAGGTTTTTCACGAGATCACGAGGATCAGAACTTGGGCAGCTGTTGTAAGCCGATGCGACGAAAGAGGCGCTGCTGCACGCCGTGAGCGGATTTAGAAAGCTTGAACTTGGAGAGTCCTTTGTCGAAGTCGGACGTGCCCGCTCCCGCACGCGGTCCCATGCCAAGCAGCGCTTAGTCCATCACACCGGATTCGCTCGGTTAAATTCCGAATGTAAAAAGTCCCGCGGCAGATACGAGCGATAGATACGATAACCCTGTCGTCGTCGTCGGTAGCCCTTACTCCAAATTTACCCATAGAAATGTCGACATATATCTTTTCCCGGAACACCGCGGACAAAAGTTTTACCTGCGATGATGAGCACTGAATCAGAAACTTGCAGCATACGCGTTGACGACGATCTCGTGACAAGCAGTTATTGTAGTATAGGTTTATTAAACATTCTTATTTTGCCTTTGACATTATGCAAAATATCATTTCCAAAATATTTTTCGATGCTGAGAACATCGTGATCGTGTCAAACACAGAAATGAAAGTTAACCATGATTTTGGCAATAATATTTCGTTTTTATTTCTTTGCGTAAAACGAAAAGTATCCTCGAACATGCTAACTATATATATAATTGTTCTCTTTAACAATAGCACTGATTCGGAAATAAAAGGACAATATTATAATTGAGCGAGTATAATACGAGTGTAGAATATGGTTACTATAGAATGTTTATGCAATAACGCATGACAACTATATACACATGACAATATATATATAAATGAACGCATTAAGTGTGCTTACTCGTTGGCGAGAATAATAGGTACACGCAGATATAAAATACGTGCGACTGCAGTTCACACGTCAATTTCAAAAGCCAATTTCTTCCAAGCGACTTTTGTTTTCTTGATGCGAATTACAATTAAACTGCCCTACTATTAAATACCTATAAACTATCTAACTTAATTGAGTAGTAAATGTAGATAATACGTCGTTCTAAAGTGGTAATTATGACAATTGAAATCTAACTTTACTATATCGCTGCAGCGTTATATATACATATAATTAAACGGTGATTTTACTCGTGTAATATATACATACGCACACATTAATTAGCGTCGTAAAAAAACTTACGAGTTTTGAAAATTATGCAGCTTCATCGTCGTCATTTTGTTGTGGATTGTGGAATATGTGATGACGTGAAATCGTCCTTGAAATATTATAAAGCTCAATTTGTCATTGATCCGACGGGATAACTTATTACTAGTCATATATAATGGAAAAAAGAGAAAGAGTGTATACTATACGTGTCTAAAGGCAGTAGTAGATTTTTCCGGATGTTCTGCTATTACACGACGACGAGCTGAGGGGCTCCGTTCATGCCCGGTTCATGTCCGATGGTAATTGTCCGTTCCGGATGCGGCATTAGGAACAGCGCGGCACGGCTCTCGGACTATACGACGACTATAGATTCCGGAGGTGCACGTTTAGTCGAGAGCGTTCGTTCGAGACACCCGGTACATCGTGGGAGCCGGTCCCGCGAACCTATATATATGGTATGTGTGTGTGTGTGTGTGTGTGTGAATTTATAAGTATATATAATACTCGGTCATGTGTTTACAACACAATCGCAGGCCCGCATCGGACAGCCCCGCGGCATTCCTTCGAGATTATGCAGCCAACGACTCGCGATGTATACACGCTATAGCAATGCGCGAGATGTATTCACGAACGTATAGTACCGCGTCGCTCGATGTATCCAACATGTAAAGAAATATATATATATGTATGATACAGAATAGCCACTGACATGTAGTGGCGGGAGCGGCGACGTCGCTATGTCAGTGGATATCGGTGTCGACCATTCAATATATACTGAATTCCGCCTCGAAACACCGCGATAAACATCGCCCGAACGACGATTATCGCCCACTCGCTCATATCGACGAGACGATAAACGCCCGAGTTACGCGATTCTCGCTTTCACGTGACGCGCGACACGCGACTCGCTTCCATAACGTTCCGCCTACATACATATACATATAGCATGTTTTTGGGCCACATCGATTGTGTGCTCCTGATGATGGTCTTTAGTCCGAAAGTCACCGCATTTATCCGAGTAACCGATTGTCTGTACACCTTATACGTATACCTACGTGCTGTACGTGGTAGCAAATGACGCAGATGCTGATGAGAACAATTTTTCGACAAATTTTATGGGATAACGTTAGTTTGTCTACAGTTTATCCACATCTATGATATTCTGATACTTTATTAGGTATAGTATAAATCGGTATGGACATAATATCAGCGATGTAGATCTTGAAAAATTTGCAAATAACCTATATATTATATCATATATGTATATGTATACTTGTAATATGACTTTCCATATACAACTGCGCATTCGAAATTGTTAACCATACTTGTAAATGATAAAAGGTATACAAGGTTTATGCTTTAAAACTTATTATAAATGTAGAAAGACTTATATGCAGAAAAACAAAATAAAGTTTAAAGCGGTTCGTGGAAGGCGGAAAGAAGGCGAGAGGTCAAACGAGCCAAGCGCCACAGAATACTGATGGGCACGAGGGGAGAATATGGGACCAGGTGACTTATACGATGGCACAAGACGAATTATCATCCCCGCATACACACGCACGCACATATGCGTATAGACGCGCGTCCGTATAGCCGCACGCATATAAGGACGCAACGAGAGAATTCGTGAGGTGTGAAGGCCACCACAAAGGGACGACGAGGCATTAGCGGAATCGCAGAGTCTAATGCGTCACAATGGTGAAAATCCGAATACACGCCAGATAATCGTATATAAGCACGCACTGCACAACTATGCGCGTATACGATTAAAAACAGTAAAATCCAAAAATATCGATCGGGATCGACGACATCATATATATATAATAATCTGAAAAACGAAGCAAACAAAATTTCATCTGTTATCTCAATGATATATCATATATAATATGATTAAATAAATGCAGGATATATTAAATGGTTGTCGTGATAATATTTCAGTAGCTGTATATAATAAGTAACAAAATGTGAAAAGATTTTGAAGCGACAACGAGGAGTGAATTTTATTAGATGCGAGGTCGCCATGAAATGTAAATTCACCGCATCGATAAGAAGGAAGCTTTCACCTCAATTATATCTCAAGTATAAAGAATCAACGTTGATTCGTTGTGTATAGATTAAAAAAAAAAAAAAAAAATGAACAAAGTGTATTATCATTTTTTTTATATGTACATTATTAATATTCTACTGCAATTGATGCGACATTAAAACTCGATTGAACAACAACCACTCTAGGATTTTTCGAACGCTACTTATATGTATATTTGAATACGAGTAGTAGTGTGCGTGCAATCAATATATCAAAATACCAACGTTCAAAATGGTTGGTACAATAGTTCAGGTATCGAGGAGATTAAGCACTCTTTTTCAACTAAACAATAATATATCGGAATACCAGTTGAAATTTCTGCTACATCGCAGCATCGCGGTTTTTACCGCGAGTTTCTTTGTGCATCATGCGACGCTCATCGATTTCTGGATTGCAATATTGTATTCTTCTCGGTAAGCCGATCTAGTTTTGCCGAGTTTCCACGTGCATCCGCAGCGTACAACACACGGTACCAAGAGCGAGCGACGGGGGCGGAGGAGGTGTAAATAGGAACTGAGAGGAGAGGATATACATATATATATATATATATATATAGCAGAGGGGAGCCCTTCAGTGTTCGTGCTACATCGGTATTGGCACCATCGCGAAAGAGCGGTGCGATTGCAAAACGTAGAATTGCAAAATGTCGTTCGCTGTACAGGAGATAGGCTGACGAGTGAGTGAGTGAGTAAGCGCGCACTTATGCTATACAGTTTGTATTTACATCACTTGCTCGGGGGCACGATGCGATAACGGGGTAAGGGGGAGGTTGGGGCCGCGGGGTAGACTTTTTAGCGCATCGACCAATGCGACGACAAATGGCCTTTCAGACTTTGTCTTCTTCTCGCGGTGCTTTTAATCCCTCAAGAAAGGACGAGCGCTCGCGCGCGCGCGTGCGCAGACCAGTTTCTTGCGCATTTATCGTTAGCCGGAGTTGAAATTTTCATCGCTCTATATATCTATATATATATATATATATATATATACCGGGAATTCGCGTAAGTTTGCGCGATTTCTCAAGGCGGCACGGCGGCGCGTATACTCGCACGTGCGATGCATACCAGTACTTATCATGGCTACGTGCATCGAGCGATCGATCGATCCTGCAAGATCGTGCATTGCGCGGCGCATCGATACCAAAGATATATTAATTTTCAAGTATTTTTTATTATCTTCCAATATGAAACCATTTGAAATAGAAATGTTGTCCGAAAAATGAGTAGTATATACGCTCTAAAAAGAAAAAAGGACAATGCAACTATATACATAGTATATATTTTCAGACAGCATGTGCATAGTTGATCCTGTATTATAAAGAGATTTAACAAAGTGACTTTCTTTTTCTCGTTCGACGATCCGTAATTAGAAACCTCTTAAACAGTTTGCATTGCATTATTTAAATTGCAGTGTAGAAATTTAAAACGACTTTTGTCGCTGTTGTTGTTGTTGTTGTTGTTGTTGTTGTTGTTGTTGTTGTTTTTCTTCTTTCTTTTAATGGCACTACGATACTGAAACTGTGGTGACCTGACTCGCGTTGTTTTCCGTCACTCGTAGTAACCGCATACTATACGTGAAAGCAATTAAGGACGTTTGTGATACGCGCTGCTCGTTTTTCTCGGTCGAAATGAAAACCGCTCTGTGTATAATGAAACCACGCTGGCCCTTGGCATTTCTTTCAGCCGTATGTAGTATACATATATGTGTATATGCACACACGTTATTCGCTACTCGCGAGAGTACTCAACTCCGAACTTCCGCAAGCTTAAATTCGCATTCGAGTACAAGATGTGACCCCTTCACTCGGTAACGTTCGCTCCTCGAACGTCTACTTCCCTTATGGCGACTACACGCGTATGAGAGAGTCAAAATCAACTGCGATGATAGAGTATCAGCGAAATTTTTCCTAATATTTAAAACTTTTTCTCCGTTTCCGAACGTAAAGGCGCATCATTCGTATAAATGAATTTTACATTCAAAAAGTACAGATGAAGGAGATGGTATTGAAAGTGTTATATATATAAGGAGAGACTATATATATATAAAAGTCGATGATATAAGCTTCAAAACGAATTGCCCTCGTAGAATTAAAAAATGCGTGGAAACTCAAAAAGTTGCACGTTTATCAAAGCTTTCTTTATCGCCGACGAGTTATAATAACGAGTTATAATATGCTCCTCGCGGATATGCGTTTCAAAGCTCCAAAAGAACTGCCGAAAATCTCCTCGGTTTAGATTGAAATTCTTCAAAGGAGCATCAGATTCGAAATAGTATGGAAAGCAAAAATGCGAAATTTGAAAAATGAAGGACCCACGCATTAATACGAACGTCAGCGCGCAGAGACGGCAAAAAGCGAGAAATACAATTACGGTGGACGGTAAATAATCCGACGGGAGGAAAGAGAGAGGACGTAAAAACAGAAATAACATGGATTAATGCATATTAAATGGTAATCGTTGGTTCGCGGCAGCGGTCCGCTTTTCTCTCTCCCTCTCTCTCTCTCTCTCTCTATCTATCTATCCCGTTGTCTGCGTATATATATGCGTACCTTTCTTTTGTACCTATATCTTTCTTTTGTAGCACACAATATAATGACAAGCCATTTGGCCAAACACTGTCAGAATTGGTTCCTTCACCCTACAACGCCCTTAAATGAAAATATGCAGATATCCACGAGTGAGAGCCGCGAACAATGGGACTCTAGAGGTTTTGCGCGTACCTTATATGCTAAAGAGTGCAAGGGAAAGAGAAACCGCAAACGCGCGAGAGAGGGCGACCCGACCATGCTGCTTTGCTCTATCTTTCTTTCTCAGACACTCACACTCACACGCACACGCACGCGCGCGAGTCGAATTGTCGTACTCGCGCGATCGTGATTGTAATTTGGAGAAGCAATTACCGAGCGACGCAAGCTGTTAATCGCCGTATTCGCTCGTTAGAAGTATAGCGCATCGTCGTTTTGTTATATATATTACGCTGATTGCCGACTATAATCGCAGCACGCTTTATAGTTATCGTCCCTTTCGCACGCACTTGTCACTGTCATCCAATAATCTTAACTCGACATTTTTCGGCATGAAATTTCAGCACAAACGATAATGATAATTTCGACACCTGCACCGTACAAACTGCCATTATACAGCTCTCTCTGCGTATATTTACAGTATTGAATGCGAGCGATAGTCGAGGAGACGTCGTGGTTTCTCGCGATATCAGACGATTGCCAGCTTTGCGCTAAAGTCTGTTTTTCAATTGCTAAAAGAAAAAGGTAGCCTCGAGACTGACGACTAATTGTACGAGATTATTATTTTTAGCGAGCACGTATACGAGTGAGAGTTTTCACAAGTCTGGAGCGGCGCGTTGCACTATTAGCGAATAGCACTTGATTAAAGCTTTAAAAGTCTCGTCGTGTTTGACATTTGTTTGGCAAATTAGAATGGGGAATACGTGCAATTTTCTGAGCGATCGAATAAAACAGAAAGGAGCATAAATATTTCTGACCAGATACGGTTGCTTGATTTTGTAGTCCATCATCATATATACCTATACTGCAGGTGTCGATTGCAGATAATTGACGCGCAAAAGTTACAGCCGTCATTTATTGAAATTTTTATAGAGATCACACAGTGCAATGATATCCCTTTAAGATAGTGCCGTCGACTACATATACAGAGGATCCGCCGCAAATGAAGCTCACTACATAAACGATCCCTTTTACAGCTTTAAGTGAGTTTAAAATTGGATTTTTGGAAAGTGAAAAGCTTCTATCCGTCAATCGAGCCTTCTTTTTTGGGAATTCATGGCGCGTTGGTGGGAACGAGTTTACTGCGGTTCGGAGAATTGAAGTGGCACGGACACGCCCATCACTAGTGATGTGCAATTTGAATTTTTTAGTACGGTACGCTTGATTCCGAAAATCAGTTTCGGACACTTGATTCATCGCCCCTGCCGTTGGATGGGGGAGATATTGTAAAGTGATGAATTTTAAGATTTTCAACCGAGGGTAAGACTTTTGACGAAATTCACGTATCGGAGTATGATTAAATCCGACAGTTGCAGCGCAAGTGAACGAATCCCCCAAAGCAATGGAATAAAATGCAACTCCATACAGATATATATATATATCCACATACATGCACGTACAGGATATATTTATCGTATAATAATAATAATAATAATAGTAATTAAATTAAATCATTAAATATCTATATCGAAACATAGAAACAAGTTTGAGAAATGTCTTTCAAAGATCTTTTTAGTCTTTTCGAACAAGGACAAGTACAATAATTTTTAACCTAAATGGGTGTTAACGATACGACAGTAATGTAGACATGAATCGACAATTATATATTATATATATATGCGATACTTATAGGTTTCATGCAACAGGAAAATAAGTTGAGCGTGCATGAGGAAGAAAGACGAACGAGAGCGAGGAAATATCGCAGCACTGCACTTGAAGAACGGGAAATCAGTCAATCGTTGGTTGTTCGTTTTTCTGGCTGTGGCTGACACGGTCGGCGCGGTTATACTACGCGAGGGCGCGTAATTTCTCCGTTACTCTAATTGGACGGGAGCGCGTCTCCCGACGTTGTCGTCGTCGTCGGGGGTAAATATATCGAACATAATCCATCAGGGCAATCCGCGGCACGCGTCGAATTTGCATTTCGATCGTTACTACATATATACATATGTGTGTGTGTGTGTGTGTGTGTGTGTGTACGCGTGTGTACGCACTGCGAATGCTATTGGCGCCGCACCTCTCCGACGATAACGACAGGGCATTTCGATCCCACGTATGCTAATGCCGCTGACAAAAACCGTACAGAGAATATATGTATATATGTGTATATATATATATATATATTACAGCGGAATTCAACCCGATAAGATAAGAAAACGAAGAATACAAAACTGAGGCTCGAAAATTTATCTGTCGGAAATGTAGGTCTGTATATCGTCCGAGTCCGGCGTCGTGTTAATGAAAAAGAATAAAGTTCGGCAACGGCACGAAGCCATAATACATGCGGACACGCAGTCCACGCATGACTAAAACGAAAAGAAATTCGACTCGATCAGAATATTGTCGATTCCTAATAATCGATCAAGTTTTCATAATCAGATTTAATCATACACCGCGATATATGCAGTCATTCGGAAAAATCTTGGATAACAATATAGAGACTTCCGCGCAAGATCATTGACATTGATCGTCGAATTTTGAAACACACCAGACACTTTTTTGGAGTAAAATGATGAATACGACGACGGTCCTAATTAATAATTCCACACATATTATTTACACTTTCGTATGCCTTCAAATCCGATTCTTCGTCCATTAATTGTTTTCTTTATTGCAGATATATACGTAATTTCAGCTTTATGACTGTCTTAAAGTATGAAGTGTTTTTTAAAACTTTATATCACGTTTTCAAGAAACATTCGATATTCAATTAATTTTATAGAAGCACGTATATATAGTTTTGCTACTTACGACGTAAATATATTTAAGAACAATTCAATTTTCAATTACTCCCACATTATACTTATACGGCGATAACGTCACGAGTAATCGTGGCTCTTGAGTTTGACGGATGACAGTCGTAATGACTCAATGATAAATTGGAGTTGTAAAAGAGAGTAGCAGGGGGAGAGAGAGAGAGAGAGAGCATTCGGCGGTTCATCGATATATCGATTATTCGATAATCGTCATCGTGAGCGTGTTCGCCGAGTAAAGACCTCAAATTCGCAAACTGGAATATCATGTATATGTATATATATATATATATATATATATATATATATACGTGTATACGAGACCGATGCCATATAATGAACGAACCGAAGGCACGCGATCTCTGCGCAGGGTTTCCGAATTCGCAATCGGGAATCGGGATCGACTAAAAAATCAGATCGTATTTTAACGACTATACCCGTAATACCGACACTCAACGGCTTTCGTTCGGTCGGGATCGATTTTTTCTGCTCTATACTACCAATAAAAGAAACTTTCAAGCAGAATAACAAATGCAGACGTACCTAGTATACATTAGCGTGCACGCTTGCAACACTACGAGTATCTGCGCAAATCTTGAGTTGAAATGAAACTCGTTATATATTATATATATATAGTCTCGTTTTAACAGCGAGATGCCTCGGTATACATGTATAGAAAAGTATAACGTACGCCTTTAAACACGAAAAAGGATAAACTTTCATCCGAAATGTATAAAAAATTTCAGCGGATTACGAATGTATAGGGGGCCGAGGAAAGACGAACAATTTGAAAAATGCAGCAAATAAAAACACGGAAAAACCTAAAGATCGAAGGTTTACCGTTTCGTCAATTTACGGCGCCAGGGTACAGTAGGCCGTTCATTACATATACGTATATACACACATGTATACGCACGTATGTATAATGCGTACAGATATATATGCGTATATATGCGTATATGTAGAGTTGGCGCTGCAGCGTCAGATACATACGCGTATATGCACCGCGTGTTGGATCAATACTGGGCAGCCTATACCCTATATATACGCGTCATGTATATATACCTATAGGGCATACGTGTTGGTTAGGTACAGTACGGCATGTTAGTACAGTACCCTATACGCGCATATAACCTACAAGTTCGGACGATTCGCGCAACAAGTCAGCCGGGCGTGAAAGTAGGGATGGGGTTCCCTTTCGCATTTGCGAGGAGAGCGAATCTTTGCGACGACGTGCGCTGTCGCGTTTTACACTCGAACGCGTCCGCTCGATTATTCTCCGGGCGAGAAAGATTTTGACGCGTGCATATATATATACCTGTTGACTTTTCCAGATTTAACGGATTATTTTCAATCTACCGTCATCGACAATAGATTCACTCTCCGCCTCAATTCTCATCACCTTGGATTGATATTTTTCAACATATATATATATATGCGAAATGCGATTGCCATATTTGCCAGGAAATTTTTACAAAAAATATATACAAAGAGGTTCCAACGTTATGTACGAAAAACGCACAATGTACGTTAAAAATAAAGTTACGCACATTTAAGGCAGCGAAACGTATTAGTATGGTATCTTAAATCAATCAATATTGCTGTTATCTGAAAAATGCCATTTACTCCGAAATTCCCATCGTCCATTAAACTACTATATATAGAGATATGTTGTCGAATGCGAAATGTAATTATTAACAAATAAATCATCGTAGTGTATAATAATAATCAAACTATATGTATATATATTAGGGAACATAAACGCAATTGATTCGTTCAATACGGCTTTTTATGTTAAACAAAATGCGTTTACGAGCCCCCTATACGCACATTGGAACTTATACTATACTTACACGTGCGTATACAATTGGATTTTACAATAACATTGAAAATTAATATACAATAAGTTATTGGCATTCTCGTGAGATTAAATGAAATGTTTTATATTTTCTAAAGCCTTTGTGTTGACGAGATAATTATCACGTTGAAATTCGAGAGAGAAATGACTAAAAAGGAGTAAAAACAAAATGAAACAAGCTAATCCAGGGAATCTAGTTTGAACTAATTAATTGAAGCAGATTTTCGCTTGCGTCTTCTTCACTGCAATTACTGAAAAAACATGGTCTGCGTACACGGAGATTCGTTTCGGCGATGATAAATAATGCAGAAGGTTACTTATCGCCGCGACTTTTGATTAAAGCGACGAAGGGAATACGCGTATACGATGTTTATAGGGCTGCGCGTATATAGACCGGCGAAATTGGAGGCTATCTAAAGGCCGATTTTCAGCAGCAGCAGCAGCAGCAACAACAACACAGTCATGCTTGATGTACATATATACAAATATATATATAGGTTTAGGTATGTATATCTATATCTATATATATACGTATATGTATGTATATATCCGATCCGTTTTGGTTTCGAGGATCAGAGAAATGGGGAAAGAGGGAATAAAAGACAGAGATATATACAGAGAGAGAGAGAGAGAGAGAGAGATAAAACGAGGAGGAGAGTGCATTAATTAGATCGGTGGTTCGTTTTATCGAATTCGGTCTCGCCCCCGGCAGAGCAGGCCAGAGGGACATGGGGGGCATGGCCCGACGAGAGATGGCCGTCGAGGGGCTCGGTAAAAATCGGACAAGACGAAAATGCCCTTTCTTCGCAATCGCCGTGTAAGCGAGGGTGAGGGTGTCCTTTATTAATAATTTCATCGTTTGTTGTCGAGGGCTTTTCGAGCTTCTTTGCTTCTTTGCTTGGAATCTCTGCTTTATTATAATGTCTATCGTATCGTCTGCACACATACATATGTACACGCAGTCAAAAGCTTATACCGGCTAATCATCGCAGTTTTCATACTTGTTTATTTTAAGAACATGTATATACATGCAATTTCCATCGTAATATTAATGTTTTTGAAATTTAATTACTTCAACTGTTTTCCTTATTTAACAATTATTACACGCAGCATTTAAATTCATCGAGTTTTTCGCAGTGATTTTATTTTATTTTATAACTATACGTATATATATCTCCGCCTCATCGCGTGTATTTTATTCGCGTCATTTACATCATTCTGCATGCTTTTGTTTCTTTGATCATTGTTTTGTCGATTCATTATTCGTGACGTTATTTTTCCATTTTCGTATTTTTTTTCGGTTTTGTTGCATAATGACACCGATTCGTTTCAATTTTCCTCGTAAATCTCGATACATCTCGTCATTAGCCAAACGTAACTTCCAGATTTCGCGGCAGTGGATCGGGGAACAATGGGGTTGAGGCGTGCGGGGGCTGATGTATATATGCGGGAAGGAAAAATTCATCGCCGCGGTGCATCGATCGGCGTCGGCTCGGCCGACGGAGGTGTATATACGTACACTACATACATATACACAACACACATATATACACTATTTATATATATATATGTGTGTGTGTGTGTGTGTGCGTGTATAGGCGCAACGCGTGTGCCAGGTTCGCCTACACATCACAACAGCCGCGCTCGTGCCCCGCCGCGGTATGCATGGGTGAGCGCAGAGTGCAAAGTGCAGTGTGCAGTCGGTGCAGGCGGCGGTGGCGAAAATAATTGAAAATAATATCGCGAGATGCGCACGTGGACCTCCCCGCAGGCCCCCGCATCGCAGAGTCACGTCCCACCCGGACTCGCGGCAGCGCGACACGGCGCGCGGTGCGGTGCACCTATATATATATATATGTAGGTACGTTATACGTTTCTCATCCTATATACATATATACATATAGTCTCGCGTGATGACGCGCCTCCAGCCGGTCCATTTTGCAATCCGCGTTAGAAAGCTCGAGGCCATCGCGCCGAGTCGAGCCGATGCGATTTACGTTCTCGTCGAGCCTCCGCCGCCGCGATATTCCATCATCGCGACGCACGCAGACGACGAGCATATGCACACGTATATAATCGTATAATACACCCGCGCGCGCATCTATACATATATCTGGCTGTGCTTATGCATGCACTCGCCATTCATTCATTACGATTTAATAAAATGTTCCTCTCATTTTTACGCGATAATAAACGACGAGGTACGAGCGGCGTCGCTCCCGCGCATATATATATATATTCATTTCAAGTTATTGGCTCCATTACGAAATGGAGTAAAGGATTGAACAATAAGAATAAAACGTACTGATGAAACGTTGTCAAATTCGTCCGAATGATAAGAATGTTTATATGTATATTTATATAATGCACGTGTCGGAAATCGAAAATTACCAAAAGCTGCGTCACTCATTTGAACAAACGATAAATATATAATTCTTCGATTCGCGTTATATGCGTGTAGCAACTCGAATAATTACATCCAAATTTTGTGCTCTCTCTTTCAGGTTATTCTCTGCTAATGGCCAGTGTTTTTCTTTTCATCGTGTCTTTAATTTGTTTTGACGCTTCGCGTCCTTTTTTGTTTTTTGTATTTTTTTTTTTGTTCGTTTATCTCATCAGCTACTACATTATTCATTATTTAAGTATTGTAAGACTTACCGCGTGACTTTTATTTATACACAAACACACGCACGCACGCACACACACACACACACACACACACACACATGTAGTCCCTTGTCCGAGATCATTTTCCTCACCAATTGCGTAATATACTATTTAGGATATTTTATAAACTCTGAAAGTGCAGGAAATATATTGCTTATTATATCAAATATAGAGAAAAAAACAAAATCAAACGACCATCAAAATTGGAAAAATTTATCAAAAATCTTCAAAGAAATGTCGACCAAAAGATTTGACAAAATAACAAAAAGAACAACAAATGTAAAGAAGACATGTACGAATACAGTCATTATCGAGAAAAAAAAAATCTTCAAAGCATCGCAATGGTGACTTTAATTTATATACAAGTATATTTATACATTGTTATATATATATATATATATATATATTTGATTCGTTCACTGGCAAAAAAAAAGAGTTTATTCATTGAATAAAGTGTATCCCTCTGAAGCTATTGGTTAAAAGATTTGATTGGCTGAAAAGAAAATGTCCTTTTCAATGGACAAATTATATTATGTGCAGCATGCTATATACTCGCACGCGGGAATCTCGAAAAACGTCCACGAAGAAACGACCTTCGATCACGAGAGAACTGAACTTATGCATATATATACGTGTATATATACTATAAATATGTCATTTGTATATGTATTAACGTTAGGAAGCACACGCATATAAATAAACGAGTCACGATATATATATAGATATAGATATATTGTTATATAGATATACGTGGTACACGACCGTAAGTAAGCGCACTACCATAACGTAATCCTGCGAATAATTCTTCGCTGCTTGTGTGTATATTATAGAGGAATATATACAATTTTCCCGCAAGCCACTTATTGGAGATTGGAGGTGAGCGGATACACCTGAGCGTTCGTTGTTGAGTTGTGCAACGAGCGTAATGACGTATCTATGCATGTACATTTGACGGAAAGGAATATTTACTTAAACGTACCATAATGTGCATCTCATTTATTTATTTGTTTATTTATTTATTTATTCACTTGAGTAATATTGTGAAGCTATATATACGTGTACTGCTATGGAGACAGTCTCAAATTGCTTCTTTTGTTCAATTAACAAATTGGATGGTTTCTGTTATGTGTATATATATAACTAGTGATGTACACGTATGTACGCGCACCTACTATTATATACGTGAATGTATTATTATTATTATTATTATCATATTATTATTTATGAATATGTGATTCCGAGTGTGTTTGAATGCTTCGTCATTCTCACGATATTTTGTGATAATTTCATTTATATACATACATATATATATATATACATATATATATATATATATATAGGGTACGATCATCCTGCATTTTACGTTTACGCGTTTGTTGATCATAAAAGCTATCGACTCCGTTTTGCCACATTAATTAGCAGTTTTTACTCATTTCCAGCAAACCGTATCTTTTATTCCTATTCTTGTTCAATTTGAGCAATTTGAGCCATTGCAAGTATACACGGCAGTATATATATATATATATATGATCGCAATCTATCATGCCTCCGCATATTGTGAAAATTATTATTACGTAAAAATAATTAGATAAATTATAAACGTACAACCTAATTACTTATATCGTTCATCACGGATAGAAAAGATTCGGTATTCTAGGTAAACGTTCGGTTTAGAATAGCCAAAAGTTTCTTTGTTTTCTCAGTGCTCATTTTGCGCGCACAATTTAAAACTTGTCTTGTGATGTTAATTCATTTTTTTTGTTTACAAACATTATACGACGAATTGTTGTCGTTATATCGCTGAAAACTAGTCGAAATTTTAGAATATTTTTCAACGTTAACATTTTTCAATTTAAGATAAAAACGCGATATATGACAATGGCTTTGGCAACATTTATTGGGCTAAAACCATCGGTTATGACTCGCATCACTTTTCGATTTACCTCCTCGTGGATATATATATATATATATATATATACACGTGTCCCGAAAGTATATGTATATATATATATATATAATAAGCGAGTAAATTGACCTGAAACTGCGCTGCCGACTGACTATAGCCGCGAATCGTCGAGTATATATATAGCATCGCGATCGTTCTCTTCGTCGTTACGCAAAAGCCGAGTTATGCGAGTCGTCCGTCGAGCGAAGAAACAAGACGGAAGCCGGCCGAGCAGAGGACAAGTGAACGTAACGGTAACGAGATCGAGGACCGGCAACCTTTACCTTTGCTCGGGGCAGGTTCCGTGCTGTTTGTAGCGTTCCATTCACGAATTTCACTTTCACGGTCATGGCCAACTCGAATGGCCGCGACGACGATCGTCGGGACCGGTGGATGGCGGTGCGTATATATATATATGCAGCACATATGCACGACCCGCGACTCCTCATGCGAATCGCGTAAACAGGAATCGAGATGCGTGAAAACGTGTGCGATCGCATGGACAAATTATAATTATAATTATATATATAATATTTTCAGACCTTTCAAACGCCATATACGTAGTTCTTCTTCTTCCGGGTTAAGTCTCAAGTTTTTAAACTTTAATCTACATATATAGTATATACTCTTTAAATTCAGTAATTTAAATTTTGTGTGTTTTGATAAATTTGTTTCATGTTTCAGTTGAACCAATTCAGTCAGGAGTATTAAATCTAGCAAACTATACCCGGTCAATTATCCGATATCGTCCAGATTTTCTTACAAGAGAAACGAAAAACCAAGAGAACGATTGCCTAAATAATCCCTATACTGCCATATTCGTACACACACACACACACACACACACACACACACGTGTATATATATATATACATATATATATATATATATATAGAATGTATACAACGAAAAGAAAGAAAGAGAGAGAGAGAGAGAGAGAGAGAGAGAGAGGTGACGAACGACTTCCTCGACAGCAATGTTCGACCCTCACGCATCACAAATTTCACGTATCGCTACTCGAGTAATCCTCTCACATCCAATTGGTCGAAGAGAGACGATTGTATTCGTGCACGGGACACCGTGTATATATATAGAAACGAGAGATTCCCGTTCGGGCTACACACGATGCGGCGCGTAGCTCTCCCATATCGCGTATACGTGATAAACGAATGCAAAGAAATAAAAAACGAGCTATAGGCTACGATAAGGGGGAGTCTGCGCATCTACGATAAGGCGGGTCAGCGACGATAAGCACCGGTCGGCCGGACGGACCGGTCGGCCGGGTCATGATGTGAAAATTCGACTATAGCCGGACGGCCTTAACAGATTGATGGACGGGCTTCTTAAAACTGGCTTTTCGGCTGCGTTCGAATCCTCCGATAAGCAATCGTATCCCAATATATATATATACGAAGCACACGAGTGTATGTAACAGCTTCACAGGTCGTGACCGTTCTGTATATATAGAGTACAAAAATAGAGAGAGAGAGAGAGAGACAGAGAAAGAGAGAGCTTATGCGCCCTCGTCTTCGCCGCCCCCTTTCCTTCATTTGGACCCCCTCCATTTTATGGACCGTGGTGTGCCGCGCAGCACGCATGAAAATATCTCCGAAAGCACAAGGGGTGAAGGGAAGCGCAGGACTCTCATCGGCGATAAGCTTGGATGTAATCGTCGCGGGCCATCCTGCTCTCTTGCCTTCTTCCCCCATAATCGTAAAAGGCGAGACTAGTCTAAATGCAAAAGACTCGGTCTCAGGGAAGAAAATGTCCTATTGTTGTACCGCACCGAGTGAAACAATATCGTGCAAAATCCTGGTCCGGCCTGTACACAGTTTAGCCAGTGTCGTAAAACTATAATGAAAGTAGTTCCACGTTTTATACCGCAAAATAATGATTAGAATTCAATTTTTGACGAGGCGAGACATACATACATGGATACGTGCAATCTCTCCTATATACGAGACAATGTCAATTATTACATGACGAGAGTTCACCAAAGTAATTTCGACAAAACCATTATAGGTTAATGGAAAACGCGGATTGTCGACTACATTTAAAAGCATTATGAAATTTTCAGCAATACATTTTCAAATTATTTCTGAAGACTTTAAAGTCACAAAAGTTTGAATTGATCCAAAAAGGCTCAAAAGCATAAAGGTTTCAGCATATTTGAAAGTGCTTGTAACAAGTCCGTTATAAAAACAAAATCCGTGTTCTACTTCATGCTGTTATAAACGAGTTGTTAATAAGTCACCGCTTGGAAGTACAAACAAGTTCAGAACTTGGCAGTAACTTTTTTTTATTATCTTTTGCAAATGAGTTCGAATGTGTCCGAAAGTTCCGGAAGCGTAAAGTCACTTTTATAATTATACTTTCAACTTCTTAAAGAATTATCTTTAAAGAAAATATATTTCAATATAACCCAACTTCATCAACTATAATATGAAATCAAAGTGTATACGTACACATATATATATACATATAGTTGAAAAGCATTTAAGAAAGGTTGAAAAAAAATGTAAAGTAAGCAATTCTTCGAGGAGATGAACTATTCAAAAATGTATTTATTAACCATTATTAACATAGTTTCAGAAAAAACAGCTTATAATCTGATTTATTTTATATATTTTCGTAATCGTCATGAGCACATATATGAGTAAGTTAATTAATTATTATGAAATTATTTTGTTGTTACGTACTGTTGAATAATATTTTATCCCAAAAGCCTCATCGCGATAAGATCAATATGAATGAGGTGCTTTCAGGCGAACCGCGTCATTTACTATCTATACTGCGAATTATTACTATCTGTACGTACGCGTACGTATGTATGTATGTATGTATGTAACGTATAAAGTTGGTTGGAATGCGAAATTTCATTTCATTAATAATACCGATGACGACAACTTATGTAAATCGGAGCCTTACTATGCACGATTTACGCACCGTCACAGCGTCAAAGTCCGCGATCTCGATATACTGAATTCATTCTTGTATACTATACGCTACGACAGCTATATACGGTTCTATATAGTATATACTTTCGTATAGAAACAACATCAGGAACGAGCTCTTCTTTTTGATTGTTTTTTTTTTCTTTCTTTCTTTCTTTTTAACCGTCGTTTATACCAGTCGCATGTGTACCGCGCAGGAATTGACGTATCGATAATTCGATCAATTTATCGACAGATGTAGATACTTCGAGCATATCCTCACATATGCTTTGAACAAATAAATGTATACGTAATTAATAAATAAGAATAGATTCACAAGATAATAATAAATAAATTAAAACAACTGTGAAATATAAAGATATACATACTTCATTTATTGCATATTATTATAATATAATTATTTCACAAAATTTAACATCGTCATCGCTCAGAGGCAAAATATGTTCATTAGAATCCGCACTGGATGGAATTAAGTAAACATATATATATGTATGTATATATTATTTCATAGGATGTTTAAACGGTAAAATGAAATATGTTATGCCTTGACGAAGTATATATATATATATATATGTATATATATATATATACCTTTGAAAAACTTGAGCGTCAAATAAGTGTGGACGAAATGCGTTCTCGAGGCTCACTATATATCTGTCTGATCTTTCGTTAATTCGAGCTTGACCGTTGATCAGCCTTCAATCTGCTTCGGGAAAAAATTCGATCACTATTAATTTTCTCTCGAGGGAAAATTGCACGTTTCGCGAAATCATCCGAAAGTTGTCTGCAGGCGGAATTATATATATATATATATATATCTACGCGTTGTTCATTATTCGAGCAATATGACGAATCCGATGTATAAGCATATATGTGTGCGTACACAACGCAGGGATCGCGTTTTCAGCAGGTTTAGCGAATGATGCAAGAAAGTTTTGCACGACACGTTTTTTCGAGATCGAAAACAGCTAACGTTTCCTTTAACACTGTCAACCGTCGGCGACCACTTTGTACGTAATTAAATGAATTATCGCACTCGCTAGACGGAAACAGAGTGAATAATGGATCGTGCCCTGGAATAGTAATGGACCTCGCGTACTTAACGGATCAATTAACGGTAGACCGCCACGTCGATCTCTCTATCTCTATCATTAGAACGAGCGGACAAATTAATTATCAAACGAAAAATTTGATAATATTAGGCGAGCGGGGCACTTTTCTTTTTCTCGAGTGACGGACCTCTTATTGATATGCGTCAGTATATATATATATTTATATTCCTACCATATATATATATATACATATATATATATCCTCCTCTTACCTTATATATTCTTTGAAATAGTGAATGAATGCCTCATCGACAATTTAACAAAAAAGTTTCTCCTACACGAGCCAAAGTATTGTGTATTTACTCAACAATAGATTCTTTCGCGGTGTTTACTTAAAAAATTCCTGCTAAAGTAGAGAAATAATGGGAGTTGGAACAAAGTGACTAGCCAAAGGCAAATTTTCTCTCCAGAATTCATACGATAGGATAGTAGTACGCATATATGTATATATAATCGTGCGAAACTATAATCAAAGTAAATAAGACAGAAATTCCGACGAGTGCCACAAATGACTACGGGCCTTGTTGACGGACGTTACTATAGTATATATATAATATATATAGACATATTGCAATTTTAAGGCCATTTTTCGAATTAGACAATGTTATTACAATGGAAATACGATATCTCTTTATGATTTATTAATTTTGTTACAAGTTTTATATGTAATATTGAATTGACATTATATATATACATTTGCGATAAATTGATTCTTTCCCGTTGTTATTGTTCAACTTGTAGGATAAAAGTCATTGAAGAATTATTTTAAAAATGTCGACAAAGTAGAAAGCCGCCTCATAAATTTTCAAGGAATTCCGATCAATTTCTTCCGTCAAGTATTCAAAGAATTTAAACATCACCTATATTATTCATTAAATAAATTTTAAATTCCATTTAAGCTCACCCTTTACAATTAATATGCATCAGTTAGAAGGAAATTGCGTTATACATTTAATAGGATCGAAATTATTATGAATTATTATTAATTGATATCACTAATTCAATTAATAATAATTTACACGCGATTAGCGAGCGGAGTATCACTAAAATATATGCGGCAAATCCTCGATTACGCCAAGATAACAGCTGATACCGGTTATAACGGCTGATTCCCGTAGCACACACACACACACACACACACACACACACACACATATGTACAAATAAAGCAAATAGATATGCCACTGTAACAGAATCAATTTCTTCTTCTTAAGGAATAGAAAAATGTTTTACAGATTTGTTATTCTTATAAAAGAGCAATAATACCAAGTATATATATACATGTATGAGTGGATGACTCACGTATCAAGAGATTGATATATATATATGTATATATATAATTTTCAATTGATTCCATTTTCTGATTGAACGCGTCGGAAATAACATTTATGATGTGGATTTTATTCTCGGTTTTATTATATTAACACCTGCTCTTTGTTGGCAATGATATAAGATCGAGTATCCACATCAGAAGAAGGAAATAGACTGATTGCGATATTCGCAACATTTATGAATGAAATTATTACGCGCCGGGGAGTCTACATTAGCGATGTCATGTTTACATATCGAACTAAGATAAGTAAATCCAAAAGTGATAAGAAACGATATGAAATACTATACCGTTCTATCCATACATAAAACAAAACGTCCAGTTTATCATATTTAATACTTCTGCAGCCACAAATTTTATTCCCGAAAAAATACCTTCTCCTCGTCGCGCACACGTTGTTGTTTTCACAGTGCGATAAAACAGCTGTATCTGGAGATTAAATATTTTCAGAGTTTCGAACGTTGGCACACACACACACACACACATAAACATATAAATGCATATGGGTGTGTATATGTGTGTTGACATGCTATACGCATCCATTAAACACTATGTTTCCTAGGTAGTTTCTGTCCTAGTTACAGTATATATTTCGTATTAAATAAGCATCGGAGAGCTGATCAATGTAACAAAACAAAAAAAAACAACAACAACAAAATATGGACAAGATTCTACCATCAAGCACGTATATATATATTACATTTTATATTTTCTTTTTACTACTAAAATTATTCATTGTTTTGTAGAGACATATAGAGGAAATTAATTGAGTTCTCTTAGGGAATAACTGAATTAAAAACTAGTGAAGAATGCCTTCTTTATAGAAGCGAATTGTCTTTCTATAGTAGTTCAAGAAATACAAAATTTTAAATGATGAAAATAAAAGCGGAAAAGTTTACAAAGATTCAGATTATATATGCAACTATTTTTCAACTCTTTCGATGATGTCCGTGTCTCGAAACGCTTGAAAATATGACATTCGTAGTTTCTTCGAAGCTAAGTTAGTTTCCGGACTGATCCCCTAGAGACTATATATAGTGCATATATAGTTGTGTATATATAAGATATACGGAATGGTAAAATTGCCGCGCAATCAGTCAGTATTAATTATGCGCTCGTTTTAAGGTTAAAAATATACGCACGCATCGCTGTCCCGGTGTAACGCGCTCTGCATTGCTGCATAATCCGGATTATCTTACACAACTATTATAGTCGACGACCCTACGGTTTGCCGGCGAGACTGCGAGTCGGTACTCGGCTTCCTCCTCTCATATATAGCGTGGCGCGTCTCGACGCAAGAGCGCCATTTTTTGCGACAACTGATGGGGAAATATAAATGATCGTTAGAGTAAACGGTGACTTACGACAAATCAAGACCCCAAATCATTATACGCGTAATAAACAATACATGCGGCAGAATTGCAACATGTTTTTTGTTTTTTTTTTATTTACATCCAATTCCGAACACAAAAATGAAGTAAACGCTTGAATTTTCAGAATATTTATTGCCACTATTTTTTAAATATTGATTGCCCGTATATATTCCTATATATATAGGAATATACGTACGTCTGAAGCTTTCGATATTAGTTTTTTGATTAATTTGATTTTGGTATTCACAGTGCCAAAGCGAAAATTGTTGGAAAATGACGTTCATGCTGGTGTGGTTAATGAAATAATAAACATTTACTCGTTCATTTTCGCAAATAATAAACAATGAGATAAAAAGCGACAACGCGTCAAACGAATTACAGTTTCAATTAAATTTCGCTTTGAATTCGGATATATGTATATATATATATATATATATACTCTTGTCCTGGAGCGGAAAATTCTTTCTTTTTTTTTCAAATGCTGATGCAGTGATGCTCTGCACATTGTTAAAACGAAGAGTGAGAAGCGAATTGCATTTGCATCGTCGCGTTGGCAGGTAATGTAACGAAAAGTAAGTTCCTAAATAACGCAATTATATGTCCTTCGTAAAATTGATAATTATTTAAAGGATGTAACGCACGTTGTAAATGTACATAAGGTTTCAATACTTAATTATATTATGTTACTTTTAATTGACGTTATGTTTCCTTATTATTATTATTATTATTATTATTATTATTATTATTATCATTAATATTATTATTATTATTGTTATTCTTAATTCGAAAAGCATTTACGATCAATAAATCATTTGACAAGTGACAAATTTTTTGGATAGATGACTTGTTTAGTTGCAATAATAAATGAATGTAGAAAAAAAATCGTATCAGAGAACGCAATGTCATTTATAAAACGAATTCCAATTTTGCTCCATCTTAGGAATTCTCTCTGGGAAGAAGTGACAAAGAGACGAGTTGGAATATAAAAGTAAGCGGAAGAGCAACGACAAAGTCGCGGCGCGGCGTCGTCGGCGAGGAATTTATGCATAAAACGATCGGGAGGCGATAAGCTTTGTCCTTATAGAACGCGATATCTAGGTATAGAGGCAGCGAGGTGGGTTTCTCTCGAACGACGAAAGCTCGTCGATGTCAGATCGCTCCGTAAGATCTGTCCGTTTCGGTATACCGATAACCGTTTAACAAAGCGCAAAACCGTGCTAATACAAATCGTGGCCGAACATTGTTCATTGACAATAACTGATAAATGCAATACGTTCATTCTCGTTACGACCTAATGATATAATATAAAGGGTATATATATATATATCTATATATCTATATATACATTCGAGCGACTCAATCAAGTGAAAATCGCAAAAATCGTAACGGCTATAGATATATCGAATGTGATTACTTTGTCTGGTTATGCAATTTTTCAGGTCGCGCTCGTGCTTCGTCGAACAATGGCTCGAATTTTTGTTGACGATAAACGGCGCATAACGGGAACAATGACACTCTCTTACTGACATCGTGACAAGCGCATCTCGATGCTGTATAATTGTGGGCACGATAAAGATCTCGGTTGGATTCGTTTTCGTTTCGGCGGACAAGTCGCTCGCGAGACCGTTTACGCAAGAATTTGATGCTAAACGTGCCAGCCTTCTTTCATTTATTAACCCTTTATATAGGTACAAAACCGCGATCATTCGTCAGTTTTATTTCTTGGTAGAAATAAATGAAAAAATATGTAATAATAATGTACGGAAAGTCATTAAATAAAGAATAATAATAATAATAATAATTAATGTCAGAATATTACCCGCATAAATCTGTAAAAACTTTCCGAGTCTAATACCAATACCCCCTTTAACTGAATCCTCGTTGTCTCTCCTAAATCGATCGCAACAATTTTACATATCAATAAATATACAGTAGCCATTAGCGTATTCAAGATAATCAACGTTTGCATTCCAAAGTTCGTTTAATGCTATTGTGAAATCAATGCGAGATTCAAAACGGAGTAACCATCGATTCCGAAATATTATTCAGTATTCGCGATTACGTGTTTTGGATATTATTTGAATTCGCGTATCCAATGCCCCATATTGCACAATTTCCATTTGTTGATTCTGCGCATTTCAATAACAATTGTAATCTGCTTAATGCCGTCAACATTAAAGGCTTTACTTTTTATGTTACAGTTCAACTATATACATATGCTAATTCAACATTAATGTGAAATTTGCCGAGCCCAGGTAAATGGAGATTAACTTGAAATTTGCAACTTGGACAGAACGGTGATGTACATTAGATTGGTGAAATTTTCAAATTCTACTACTCAATGACATCAGCTTTACAACAAAAATAACAATCCATAATATTGCCGCGACCATTGAAAAATGATGAGCGAATTCACAACTCCCGTTAGACGTCCATCATCTTGCATGTGGATATATATATATATATATACAAGGTTTTAAACCGACAACCAAAATGTTTCTCGGGCCTCCATTTTTTATTCATTTCGAACACGAAACGAAAGTTAATGTCCGTCTATTCCTACCTTCAAAAAACAACCGAAATGACGACGTCGAACTACTACTCGCGTTCAACACCGACTCCAATTATACACACGTTGCTTTATGTTTGCTTAAAGTCGCGTGCCGAGCTTACAGTAACTCAACCCACTCCGAGGACGTAGCTGGCTCCGAAATCGTTTCATTCTGGTTATAACTCGAACGTCATTCATATCACAATGGGGCTATTTCAACCAATTATGAATCCCATTTAGCGAAGTAATTAAAAGTACGCGGACCCGACGCAAATGTCGCGTTGTCTGTACTCAATCTGGGTATCCCCTTGTGTTCCTTACTTCTTCTTTCATGCAGGTTATCAATCTCTCTTTCTCTCTCTCTCTCTCTCTCTCTCTCTCTCTCTCTCTCTCTCTCTTAGTAAAAGCGTAAAAGCTTCATCGGGGTTTCCCGCGAGTTTACTATATAGTTTAGCGCTGTTGGGGTTGGGGGGAAGGCTCCTATCAAGGCGGAATGTCTAGCGTTCTGCGTTTATTTCAAAGCTGCGTGATTGAAGTGCCGGGCAAACCAATTTACTATAGTTTAGGCGCGATTCAAAATTGTTTTTCACTTCAAGTTCTCGAAAAGACTGCCTACGCTACGCATCTTTCTATACACGTATGACGTTCAAAGAAATAGATTAATAGGCAATCCTTATTGTTACGAAAATGCTGCCCATCCTCTCGGATCCGAAATAAGTCAAAACATATTTTGACGTCAACTTTTTACTCTTTTGGAGCAAATCTTGATAAATTTTCCACCGTAGCGAAACGAGCGAATATCAGATGCCACGAAATGCGATGTCGCCACGGTGTCGAACATCCAACGTCCGTAGAAAGTCAGACCGTCGACGCGCGGCTGGAGATCGAAACGATTAAGCGGTTCATTAAACAGATGCAGTCGAGTAAGTAATCGAACAATGCGATTATTCCAAGTAAAAATAAACGATGAATCGATGAAATCGGCTTCACAGAATTCGTCCAATATTTGAGGAAAGAGAGTAAGGCATTCCAGTTTAATCGACTTCCGAACATATATATATTGTTCAGACGTCTAATTAAGATTGAGTACAACAACAAAATATAGACATTTTCGAAGAGACGGGCGAATTGCTGTACGAGTTATTCGCAGGCTCTCGAGGTTAGGCAAACTGAAACGCTGTCGGAGTAATCCAGACTGGTCCAACTATTGGATTTCGTTCATTTCCCGGTTCCTTTGATCTAGGAACGAAGGATTATGGACTTTCGGGTACAAACCGTCTGCTGTCTTGATGGACGGGAAATCCTGTCGCGAACAGTACGAATCCAACAGTCTTACTCGGCTTATGAATTGGGATATCCAGCTTAACTATTAACCTTAACGAGTCGGGATGTTCATTGTATGAGTCAATCATGTTTTTGCTACACGAGTCTAGCGCAATAAATAAAAGTATCGAAGACACTTGAGTCCAACATCCATCTAATCGATTTGATTAATAGGTGGGTATCGAACGCTAAGCTTCCCTATTGGACGAGGATATACTACCTATGGAGAACAATAGGAATCCGGTAGTTCAACAATCACATGCATCAATTTATTATGGATTTACACCTATTAATCGAGTGACCAAAGGATGCTGCCGGACGCAATTGACAAGTAGTAGTCCGTCTATTAGATTTCATTAATATTAACTTATTGCTTATATATATATATTTATGCAATGTGTAACGAAGGAAATGAAATTTTCGGCTATGAATCAAAGAATGAGAGAAAGAGAGTCATTTGAAAGAATTTCTAATAACAGAGTCAATGTTTTATTAATGACAATTGCCCAGCAATGGTATTGACATTTTACCATGCAATGCATTCCGCTCGACAAAATCGTATTCATTCTTTATCGCGATAGAATTATATATTTCCCAATTTCGCATATCTAATAGAATTTCTATGTTCTCGATTCTAGGGATTCTATGACCGTTATCGACAATCTATGAGATGCTCATATTTGGAAGACATAATTATAGTTTACAGCGTTCAAAAGCGAAATCATTCCAGACAAAAGAATAGGCACGAACGCTTATTTCGGTTCCCTCTATATCTGGCCTCATCATCAGATATGAATCGTACATACACCCCCGTACATGCAGTATATGATGAACATGTATTTTGTTCATTTTGCCGTTGCCTCTCATACTCTAAAACGGAGTATTCCGGCCATTGAATAGGACGATGAATTTTAATTAATCCGGATGCTTCGCTGATTTTTGAGCAAAGAGTTTCGACATCTTCTAAAAACCACAAAAGACAAAATGTAAAAATGCATAATTCCGATGAATTTCATTTAATTCCATTATTGCGCTCTATTCGTGTGCCTTCCCGACCAGCCAAGGACAAACGAATAAAGGAGACTAAATGACAATTGGGATCCAGTAGTTCAAGGATTGGATTTCATTAATTCTCGGTAGGGCCTTCCATTCGTCCGTTCATTAGCATTTTTCCTCTAGGGGAGAGACGAATCGCAGAATGTGAGAATATGGAGTCGGGGATTATTCCATCTAGCCTCTATAGAAACTCACCTGTCGGAACTCTCGGAGCTGTCGTATCGATCGGCGCACCGCTTCTTGCCGCAGGCTCCGACCAGGGTGTCCTCCGGCTGGTTGTGCTTCCTGGGCTGCGCCTCAAAGGGCCCCTTGGTTCTGGCCTCTGCCTCGGTACCGCCGTCTTTTCCCTTCGCCTTCGCTTTCGAAGCATCGGCAGTAGTCGCCGCCGCCGCCGCCGACGACGAGGACGACGACGAGGACGACGGCTTATCCGACGTTTTCTCCGTCGTCTTCTCCACTGTCTTCTCCACTGTCTTCTCCGCGGTTTTCTCAACACCCACCTCGCACTTGCTCGTCACTTTACTATCCGGCTTCTTCACCACAATTGCTTTTTTGATCAGTTTGGCCTTCTTACGCTCGAGCAGGCCGATTTCGCTGCGTTCAACCAAGACTACCGGACGCGGCCGGCGGCCGTGAACATCCGCGGCGTCGATCCGCGGGTCGACCGTCACCGACGAAGACGCGCCACCGATCGACGACGACGGCGCCGTCGAAGCACTCGCGACTTTCGCGATAGTCTCCTCCGTCTTCTTAGCGTCGAGCTCCTTGGTGTTGCTCATCTCTTTGGACGCTGAACCTGAGGAGGAGCGGCGGTTCCTCTTCTCGTCACTCGCGGCACCAAACCTTCCGGAGGGGCCACTTGCCTCTAGGAGGCGTTTGTGCCGTTCCCTCGGCACACGGGGACTGGCGTCCCCCGGGTACCCGGTCGACGCGTCTTCTACGGACGGCCCGTCTGCCATCTTGTAAACGAACGCACTGGTTGGGCTCGGGGAATCGGACCGGCCGTCCGCCGACGTTCCCGTCCTCTCGACCCCTCGCTCCTCGCCGTCGCGTCCCCCACTTCGCCGGCGGTCCACCCTGCCCCCGTAGTAGTAGTTCCAAGTTCCTATAGCCGAGTGTAGCTTCACTCCACGACGAAGCTGCCTCGCGCACGCGCGCCGCCCCATACTATATACTAGCTCTTAGCTCTCGGCTCACCCACCGTTCCCACCCCACCGCGTTCGCGCTCTCGCCCCTTTTTCCGTATGGGCTTCCCCTACATCGCCGTCGCCGCGCCGCTCTATTCTCCGGTCTCCGCTCGCCTGCTTGCTTGCCTGCCTGCTTGCTCTCGCGGTTGTTGCCGACGACTGCCGACGACCCCTACCGCACCCTTCCCTCCTCGACCGTCTATCCGGACTCTCGGACGAAGACCCGTTCCGTGGGCCAACCCGCGGATTGGTTGCCTCTGATGGTTGGCACCTCGAGCTTGGCTCGATCCAACTCTGGTCGTCTAACCCGCGCACGGACTACGCTCGTAGCGCAAAACACTTATACTGATCGACACTACACTCCGAAATCTTGAGAATTTCACGCACAGATCGCGGTGTTGGGGAAATGACATATTGCACACTATACGAAAAGTGTATTTCCTTTTGCAATCGATGCATCCCTAGTAGAAAATGAGACCAGTTTATGGCCATTTTGTCTGCGATGCCATTACTTTTAACATAGAGGACAGAAAAATTGGGCAGAAACTAGTAATATTTATTTCTACTAGGGCATTTATTTCATAAAACGAATACATATATATATGTATACTCATATCTTTATATACTGCGTCCGTATAAAGATATTTTGTGTTTGCCAGAATTTTGGAGTAACTCCATATACCAACCGTTTCTATATTCACAATTCAAATTGTAATATGACAGAAATAGTTTGAATGAAAAAATATATATCTGTATAAAGCCTTTAATGACGCAATTAAATGAGTATATACATGCAGGGATTTTGAAGATTATATATATATTCGAAATTAATTACAAGAATATGCACTCAATTTTATAAAAGAAATTTTACTCCAGGCGTATATTTTATATATACATATAATTAAGCATTAAGTAAGCAGCGGTCATTGCACGCATGCACATGCATCGTCCGCGCCTTCATTTTCGTTGTCCACATACGCGACTACATACGTACATCACTTCCGTCGAACAAGTAACCCGTACTATACGTTATCCTTGTCTGCAGGTATACCGATCGTATATATAGTTACCAATAGGTCTAGGCAAGCAGCGCCCTCAGTAGTTTTACAAAGGTAAAGGTATAACATGTTTCCAGTGGCTGTATGCACGGGTCCAGTTATTATATATAGCCATATATACGTTGTCCGCCGTTTACTTTTTTTTGTAATGTTTAATATGAACGTGAATGTTTAATGTGATATTGGCAGTGATTCAGCTGCAAGTCGTATATATACTTTATTCGCGACGAAGCTTTATGATATTATTAAATAACGAGCACTATACTTGACTGTACATGTATAGAACTTAAAATGTGCGTGTACATATATATGTGAGTAGATACGTGCGTATATAGGTGGATTAATCCAATTGGTAAGGAGATGTGTTGGTAATAATGAATGAAATCTACAAGGCAATTCATATGAATGCTAAAGGATATGTATATATTACATATAGAGACTGTAGAAAGTGATGTTCCAAGATAACAGGGAAGAGACCAATAGGATTTATATAACGATAATACCTGATGTATCCAATGTGCATTCCGCATTTAGGTATTCGATAATTATTTCATTAATAACGTGTTGAACGATTTCAATATTCTCTTCGTTTTCTCTTTCTCTTTCTTTTATATCTTTATTTGATCACGTTCAATTTTTCCGTTGTCTTGAACAAATTACAAATATATGGTGCTATGAATGCTGAATTATTATTTGCACAAAAATGACTGGAGTTATGAAATGACTCGTGTAATTGACAACTGTAGGTTCAAGCTCTTCTACACATACATATATACCATTTTTATAGACCGACGCAACAACCGTGCAAATGTGTACGCAGACATGTCGTTTAGATCGTTTGCATTACAGAAATGCGAATAATCGCATGGCGGCGTAGCACGGTTCGGGAACGTCCATCAATTCGGCCGTGACACTCGTTTAAAGTCCTATTTTTTTTCCACGGTTAATAAGGCAAATAGAAAATATGAACGCAAATGACAACAAACACGCCCATATCGGGATTAGGTCCCTGAAGAATTTTCCGGCTGTGAATTACAAAGTCCGAACTCGGTCCAATTATAAGAGCGGACCATTTCCGAACACAACGAAAGTGGAATATATATATGTATGTATGTATGTATGTATATGTATATATATATATATATATGTAGGAGTGCGGGTCGCGCGCTACCCTATCGTCTCTCGTTGAAGGGTCAGGGAACTGGGTGCACAAAGCCGAAATGTTTTTCAGCGGTGAGGACTTTAAACACTTTTATCTCATACATTCAGATTCCTAATCGTCCCTCTGCCGCCTTATTTGTACGGAATAGCAGTAATTTACGAAAAAGTTCACTTTTTGGCACAATGTCGACAAAAGGTGAGAGAAAAAATTGAGATGTTCCTAAAGATATATCTTTTATCGTAAAACGACTTTTTCCTGTATTCGCGATTAATTAAAAGGCACGAATGAGAAGGCAAGCTTTTTAATTATGGCGAATTATTTTTGTTTGTCGACTCTCGTGGACTATATGCAAATATCGAGCAGCACGAAGGGCCAACGTCTGAATTATCAGTGGCATATATATACCATTCGAATAATCGAGACTGAGCCCACGTCGCAATGCGTATTTAAACGATTCTTTCTGAAAGGCCGGCCAAAAATAATTCGCTACAATTATAAACTTGGAACTGAACTATTTTACTTATAATTGGGCCAATAATTCAGCAATTCATTCTTGTTAAAGAACCGTTGCACACCTCGCACGTATATGAGTGAAACTGGATTTTTTTAAACTTATTTTTTACAACTAACAAGGATCGACAGGACTTTTTTGCTTCCATTTTCTACAATAACTCTACAATAATCAAAAACAGTAGATTGAATATGAAAAGAAATCACTTAAAATAATCGATAAAAAATGCAAATATTGAAATTAAATCTAAAAAATATAGGTATGTACTGAACATCAGTGTCTATAACTGTCTTCAATGACTTGTTTCTTAAGTCTTTAATCATTTAATTATTATAAGAAACTCAAATTATCTTTAGCATTTAAACTATATATCATTCAGGCGATTAATTCGCGCGTTAGAAGAAAATTCGAAGCGATTTTATCGAAGACGTACGTATAAGGTGTCATAAAGCCGACAATGCCAAAATTCCAACTTGTAGGTCGTAGAACTTGAAAGAATCGAAATTTAATTCTTTTTCACGAACATGATTTTTCAATACAGCCAGAAATATTGCTCTTCTTCCACGAACGTCCCAACGGCTGGGCAATTCGTTCATCCACGTTCCAGAGGGTCTTTTCTGCATCCCTATATATATATAGTTCATTTTTTTCATTCTTTGAGCAATACCAGATCGACGTTTTCAAAGACCGCGAGTCTAGGTCGATACAGTTTGAAGAATTTCCGTGCATTCATATGCTTCAGAGGCAGTTCTAGAATTTCATGAATGTTTATAATCTATTTGATATATATTACATAATTTTATAGAAGGGTGGTTACGAGGACATTTTTTGAAATATAATGGTAGTTATACATGCAAAAATGCGTTCCAGGCGGGTTGTGACAGTTAGGTTAGGTTAGTTTTTAAGCGGGGGGTCCGGGGGGGCGCAGCCCCCCCGCCACGCACCCTCCACCCCACGCGCCCCCTTCGGGGGCGAAGATAGTATGGGGGATTCCCCGTTGCTTCGCAACGTTTCAACGGACAGTCCTCGTAACCACCCTTGTATACAATTATATATGTTTATTAGTTCTTTTTTCTTAATTGCGAAACAAAAGTTGATTATTTCTTTAATTCCAATATTCGTGTTTTATGTAATGTTATAACTGTCAAAATGATATATTATGTTATAAAATTAATAAACTTTATCAAATCCTCGCATTGAAAGTGATAATTTCAACATGCCATCTGTAGAGCAAAATGGTGAATCATATAGCTCTTCCCAAGTGGCGAAAACAGGATTACCAACAGAGAAGTATAGAGTGGGCAAACCCTCTCGACTAAATGGGATTTGTCGTAACTCGATTTACTACCAAATTCGAATAAATGCGCAACTTAAACTCCAAAAATTACGGTAAACCCCAACGTTCAATTCAAAAAGCACCAAAAGAATTCAAATTGGATGTCGGTCCATTTAAATGCTTTTGCGCACCGCGGCGCATAGAGTTGAACCAATTAATGTTTCTGGTTAAGCTGGCCTTATGAAATAATAGTACATTAGGCACAATTGTGACGACAAACTCCTCACACTCTCCGAGGTCAGTTTGCTTTATACAACGCGTTCCGAAAGGTATATTTTCTCAAATAATCATTTTTAGGCCGCGTGACAGAAATCGAACTTTCTGAGAAAAGCATTTATTTTTCTGAGGAAAAATAATAAATTAACGTCATTTATTAACGTCAACCGAATGAAGAAAGATGCAACCGCGACCATAACCTTTCGCATCTGGAAAAGAATACAGTCGCAGATTTTTTTGTGACCCATCGATCCATAACCCGGTGATCTTTGATGTATATATATTGTTTGATTCCCAAGCAACGCCAACCGATCTTGATCGTCGACTTTCGGAATATGCCAATACGACGACGAAGTCGAACAGGGTCTCGTATACGGTCGGTAGATGGATCTCTGGTTTCGACAAACGCTGACGACTTAAATTCCCGCGTTTTTCTGCCGTTTCTTTGGTTTTTTATTGAATGAGATTATATATATCTATATATATATATATATCTATATCTATATATATATATAATATAACTGCCTCCATATTTTCCCCTCATTCTCTAACC